>JAAXYW010000428.1:0-38059 GCA_036851895.1 Orthonychiurus folsomi | reverse complement strand
AACGGAGGAGGCAAGGCGTTTTTCTCAGATTCATCCCTTCAGAGCCACGCCAAGTATTAGAGTGGAAGGAACTCTTCGTCTAGCCTCCAGTCATCCAATGGACTTCCAGTCTTTTACATCCAAATCAAATCGCAAACTACTCTTAAATCTACATCTACACTTTAAACTGCAAAATATCAATTAAGAATCCAAACATCTTGATCGGGAAAACTCGTCATTGACATTATTTGTGGATAGATACAGTTGTCATTGTTGTGCGAGTGCCCGGTTTCGAAGTTTTTACAAGTTAACTTTATCAGCTGCCGATGCCCAGGATTTTGGTAAGGAAATTTATTGGTTTTCAGTAGCTGATTTTATAATTGAAACTGGTACGTATAATTGAGCGTTTACATTGCTGATTAGTAAAATCAAAAATGAAATACATCAAAGAAGTTTTACGTCTGCCGCCTTTTATATTTATAATTAAATTAATGCAAACCTAACAATCGAACAGGTCGGCGGCCCATATGGCTGATTTAATCTTAATAGTTTATAGACTTTAAAAAAATCGAGAAAATAGGCAGAAAAATACCATTAATAATCAGTAACGTAATGGTTGATCATATTACTACACTTTTTTTAAATAAAAAAATACACCGAGAAGGTCGGAGGGAACCCCATAAAAATTAATTTCCCCCGTGTCCGTTTACCCGCTAAAACAATTAAAGTCCCCAAGTCCTCATCTTTAGTGGATTTGACGTTTGATTCTGGTGAATTTCCCCAAGAGAACAAGTCAGTACGTGCGGATAACCTTAAGAGGATTTCATAGCAAGAAGTATTTTGCTGTATGTGTCCTCAACCTTGCTTGCGAACAAGACAAGACAAGTTTAACTGTATCAAGGCTATCCTTCAATCCACTCGACTCCCTTTTCACTGTAAATCAACTTTTGGGTGAAAAAAACCAAGTCGGGTTGCAAAAAAAAATTATGTAGCACATATTTTACAGTGCATTCCAGTGAAGGAGCAGTCTCCAATTTTGCATACTTGCAGAGTGAGGCCAGATTTTACACAATGGATTGATTACCGGCCAACAGGGTTTGGCAGACCAATTAATTATGTACATGTAAAGTATAATTTGCATTTTTGCAATTTACAAGGGTTTCCTAATTGGCCAAGTGTGAAGGACGATGGTTCTGAAATTGACAACTACGGCAGTTACTGCCAATGACATTGACATTGGGCGAGATCGGCAAAAGAATGAAAATTATTAATAATAGTTGCTCATGTTAGCCAAGTTTGTCAATTCAGCCCGTGGATTTAGGACAGTCATATTTTGAGTGGGTGCTTTTTTATTTCTTAAAATTCCCTGCGTCATGCATCTACGCATGATGTTTATGGCATGGCACTTCAGACCTTGCTCTCTTTTTCTTACTTCCGTTGTTGTTGTCATCGTTGGTTTATAAAACTTGAGAATGATAACAGTGTACAATGTACACAAACTAAACCTCAAAGAAATACTGCTCAAGTTTGAAGAATTTTGTTTGTGCAATCAACGAACGGGGAATGCTTCATGTTTACATAGGAATTATCATCTGTCAAGTGAAGCAAGCTTTGGCTCAGATGCGATCCCGCAATGTCCACAAAACATTTCTATTGTGGTAAAGTTTGGTTCAACTTTTTGTGAGTGAGTTCAGGTTGAAGTGAGGCTGGACTTTGAATTTGAAATTTGACCCACACTGATCAAACAGACCTATTTTGTGGATGTATTTCAACCTTAAAAATATTTAATAGTAAAGTACAATTTAAAAAAGAAAAATGTGCGAAATACACACCACATACTCCAGAAGAGGTAACAAACTATAGAGTGACTTTAGTTGGATCTCTAAAAAATAATCCTTCGAACGAAATTTAAGCATTACACAGTAGCGAAAAAATTAATGAAGTAAATGATTTTACAAGGCGAGGACTTCCCCGTTCGTTCCACACTAATTCGAGCACTTGAGATGAATTTGGATCCTTTCCAGTCTTAAGGACTTTGCGTCAGTCGTTAATTGAATAAAGTTCATCGATTATTTGCTTCCTAATTTCCTTGCCCCACTTCCCATTACTTTTCAATTATGGATATCCCGCCACCGCACCGAGACGTGTCGCCCGGTCAAATGTCAAAGGGAGACACAAAAGGATGTTTGAATGGGACAGGCAGGCCACAGACCTAAATAATAATCATCCTTCATAGGTTCTGAATAGAAAAGTTGAAAACAAAGTTTACTTTTTGGCGAAAAATCAAACACGAATGGAAGACGCGCGGCGGCGGCGGCCCGGCCGCTCGATCCAGTTAGAACTGGACGAAAATAATGTGTCGTCGGTCCCGGTCATGCCCAAACCTCAGATTGAATGACACAAAACTAAAATGTGTTTTTCTTTTAAACCTGATTGTGTGCGTGCTCATCGGAGACAGAAACGGTTTCCGGCCGTGGCAATATGGAAACCAAACTTCTAACTCACTCCCAAACTCTCATGAGACTCACAGACTAAATTTTTTCTGTCAATTTTCCACCTGTCATCTTATTATTTGTCACCAAGTCCAAAGACACTGCCAAAAGTCACGCTTCCTTCCATTCCACAGAAAGGAGAGACAGTGTCGTTCCTCCCATTTCACCAAACTTATTTTCGAATTTTTGATTAATAGTTTACAAAAATTTATGGCTTCAGGTCGACACTACACCCCCGTTCCATCTCAACTTAATACACAAAAAGTCCAGAACCCAAGCGATCGCAATCCGAAGATGGAGAAGAAATGTGTGTTTTCCGCCAATGCATTTAAAATCCGTACCACGCCCGCCACGCCGCCCACCGCAAAACATCTGGGGCAAAACTTTACTCTGAATTTTAATTACAAGTCGTATTGTTGTTAACCTTGGTTTTCTCCTTTTCCCCTTCAATTTAAATTAAGGGTTTCTCCGAACTAATCCATTTATAATTGGCTGTCACCTTAAATCCAAGAGAG
The DNA here is from genome assembly GCA_036851895.1 of Orthonychiurus folsomi. Classification (NCBI taxonomy): domain Eukaryota; kingdom Metazoa; phylum Arthropoda; class Collembola; order Poduromorpha; family Onychiuridae; genus Orthonychiurus; species Orthonychiurus folsomi. The sequence goes on along the minus strand of JAAXYW010000428.1, from coordinate 35,073 downwards.
CCCGACGTCAGTCAGAACCCATTAGTAAATGGACCACACCACGACAGGGACGGAAATTCCATTTCTACATCTACAGAAAGTGCATCCTACTTACGTACGTAACCTGACGTAAACGTAAACCTTCAAACAATTTAGTTTCCTTAAACACAACCAACCTTCTTAACTGAAAATCGAAAGCAAAGTGGATTTAATGGATGTCCCCCAATTTAGTCCCTTGCATTTAGAATTGTCCTGGGTTTTAACGCCGTTCTGGTCCAAGTGTAATAAATATTCGGGAGCGGCTTGTCCATTCCATTTACACTCCGACACCACACACACACTTGACGCCTTTCCCACGCCACGACCGACATTTGCCCCACCTACAATTCCTTTGTTTAGGTGAAAACAAATGCAAGAAATATTTTCCATGGTTGAATACGTAGGAACTGAGTGACTGTTCTTGCAAATGCTAAGCTTGCATTTGAAAAATGATGCCTTTCTATCAGGGTTGACAATGTCATTCTTGTTTGACTTGTTTTCTGGAAAAGTTGAAAGGGGGATTTGTCAGGGAAGTCTAATTAAGGTTGTCCCCCTTATCTTTGAAACAAACGGGTGGAGGGATTAAGCTAAATTGCATTGTAATGGAAATTACTTTGAAACAATTCATCTTTTTTTAGTGATTTGGGAGGATTAGTAGGATTAAATGCATCAAAGTGGATTTGTTGGCCGTGGCTCATGTTGTGTATAGCTCTCCGGGTTATTCTTGAAACACTATTTTTAAGAAACTGTGACTAACTTAAGGAAGTGGGTTTTTGACTATAAAATAAAAAATTTCAAGCGAAAACACATAAAAATAAAAACCTTAACATTAAAAATAGCCTAAATGCATTGCTTGGTACAAGGTACAATACGCATTTCTAACGTAAGTGGTGGTGGCATGAATTTGAGTCATAAAACTTAATGCCAATTAAATGTTTCAGCAGCTCGACGCGTGATACCAACACATTCCGAAGCGGACAATCCCTTGGGTTTGGATTTTGGGACACCATTGTGTGGAAAAATCAAAACTAAGGCTCGGTTCGTCCACAGCCATAGCGTTTTATTGACCCCGCTTGACTTGATTACCGGAAATGTGAGGATGGGTCTAATGGAGAACAACAGAACGGACTTTGATGATGAGATTTCTGAGTTGACGGAATTGGACCTAATCAAATTAGAGAGACGGATCCTTTGCAATGCGACTGGAGCCACGACGCCGAGGAGTTCAAGCATTTTGAATTCAACGGACGCGGACTCTGGCTCAGGTACAAATTTGTCTCAAGCATGCGACTCCGCTTTAATCGTTATTGTTATCATTGCAATTTATTGTGTGAATTGTGGCAATTTCCTTTTTTTGCACAGCAAACCATACAATTTATAAAATGGTTAATGAATTTGCGGAGTTCGTTAGTATGATAATTGGAAAAATGGAAAATAAAGCATGAAAACGCATTGCAAAAAATACTTCGGGCCTTTGTTTGGTTCAACAAATAAGGACGTAGTAAATCCCCCAGATTAATAATCTTGAAGAGCCCGTAGTCGTACTTGAGCCCCACCCATGCCATAACCTTTATCCAACTGACAGGACAACATCATGAGTGTTGCGCACGCCAAGGTACTTCAAACGAAGCTTTTATTTTCATTAAGAGTAATTGGGAATTTGCGAAACACATGCATGTTAATTGCCTTCGCCTAATAAGACAGTGCTTGAGCTGAGACGAGACTAGTGGCACTTGGCTTGGCGTTTGTCGGCATTTTTGGCGGGACGCAAACAACCACCCATTGTCAAACAAAGGAACAATTTGAATTAATCCTCCTCACAAATGAGGAGGATGTGAATTAAATGCATTGGGGCCGGATTTTCCATTACGTTGCGTTGCATATCATTGCATTGCACAAACACATCCTTGTTTAAAAACTATGGATTCATTTTCATTCCGTCGACGCCTACACACCTTCTGCAACTGTTTTGAGTTCAAATTGAATTACCCACGCCTTGGCCCTCCTGTCCAATTTCTAGCATTTCTTTGACTCCAAAGCCAAGAAGTGGAAGTTTTCACGGAAAAGAATGAATCGACGGACGACTGACTTCATTTATTTATACGAATCCAACGTCTTGCCGATTTAAGCACAGGATACGTTGTTTAAAGGATGAGAGACCTGGTGACAGGAAAGCAAAACAACGTTTTAAATCTTTTTATCCGGAATGAAAGAGTCAGAATTTTGAAAAGCTGCTTCACCAGAACTGTAATTCTTTCACCCCCTTTTTGTATGTATTGTTCGCTTGGAGTGCGAGTGAATAAATATTTACTCAAAGCAAAGGGACAGAATGCGAACTTTCTTTCTTCCTTTTTTTAAACCAAAAAAAAACAGCTTTCTTTCTCCACTTAATGTGAAACACTTCGCTCAATCGGAGGAATGAGATTTTTATAGAGATAGATGGCCCAATTCAAAAAACGATCAGGAAGAAGCTTNATGGGATTTTTATAGAGATAGATGGCCCAATTCAAAAAACGATCAGGAAGAAGCTTTTGGATTTTCCTGAACTTGGGCCTTTTACATTATTTAGTAATCTGATAAGGTGAAGTATAGTCTGTATTTTAAAATGATTATATGTAGGCCCCTTACTCTGTGTAACCCAATCCATACCCACCCACTTTCCAGGTTCGACTATCATTTATTTCCATCCCACAAAGTCACGGAAATTCGAAACCTGGAATTAGAATAGATTCTGTAATCCAATCTATACCCGCCCTCGGGCTTCTCTGTACAGGTCTTCGTCTTCGACTACGCAGAGCATTTGCTACATGGTTCAAAATCACGGAAATACGAAACATGCAATTAGAAATTAGGATACATTCATTCATTCGACAACGGAAAATGTCTGGGTTCTATCTATCTGACTGTGTTTTTGGTCATGTCGTATCATTCTATTGATCGTGACAAAGTCACCCGCTTTTTTGTCCCAGAAATCCATTTTAAATCCTTGCGGATTAATTATACGCGTATATCAGATCAGTTTGTGCATTGAAATAGATTGTAGTAATTATGCAAATTTTCCAATCCAATAAGCCCAGTCGCAGAAAAATATGATTTAATTTTCTTTTGTTTTTGAATTTTGGAGTCACGAGCCACTCCATTGCATTCAAGTCGATGGCTCACTCGCATGTTACACAAATTCTTGGTAAGGATTTCAAGATGAAAGTGTTCATAAATGATTTTGAAGGAAAGAAAGAATGTAATACAATCTCCCCATGCAGTACAAGTATAAGGTGCAAGAACGACACTCTGCATGGTTGAATTAATAGAAGGGATTAGTACGCTTGGGAAAATTTAATTTCCTCACTCTGAAGGGTGCGGGCGGCAAAACGCAAGGGCGAGAACAAGGGACAAATTCTTCTTAAAATTAATTCATGCGAAATTATTATGAAGATGTGAAAATTGTTTTTAATATCCCGCAAATGAGTGCTTAGGGTGATATATTATCTTCAACGTTGTACTTGGGACGTAAGATCAAAAGAAATTTGCTTTTTCAGGGAGGCTCCAAATATGCCGAGAATTTAAAATGGGATTTACAATAAGCTACTTATCTTGAGGGATGCTCTTCCGTACGATTTACATATTTTGAGGATACATGCTATTACTTACAAATAAGGTCGACAGGGCGGCAAATTAAAATTATCACGTGTACGCTCTTATCCCTCACTTATAAGCAACAGTACCATTCAAAAACATATCGAATCGACTTGAACACGAAGGAGAAATATCTTCAATACAAACTTTTCAGGTTTTAATCCAGAGCATTGGCTTGAAACACTTCCGTGTTGAACAGAACAAGTGAAGTGATCATTAAACAGTCTACATTTGCTTTGACATGGAATTTAGTTTCAAAGTTTGAATTCCGGATCCTTAAATTCCTGCACTACTTCAAACTTTTTAATTGCTAAAAAAGTTTTCTTAGGGATTTTAGTGATTAGAATTTGCACGAATTAGTCTTCCTTTCAATTAAAGCATTTGCATTCGACTTGCTTGTTTTGATGTAGTGTTAAAATTGTTTTCAAATTTCGTACCACCTTGCTAACAGAGATTACAATTTCCTTGTTTTTATTACTATGAATTTGATTGCCCTTTGACATTTGTAGCACACGGATAACAAATAATTATTGTATAAGTTTGTTCTTGTTGGGCTGCTTCTATTTGCTTCTCTTTAGTAGTTTATAAAATTTGAGTCTAAATAATAAGTTTTACTCCAGTTCTCCAGTCTTCAATGTGTCTGAGATTTCACTACCAAAGCACTACAAGGGGGAGAGGGGTATCAAAAAAGTCGGAAAATACCACTACGTAATATGTGAACGAGCCCGAATAACTTAGCATTTATATTTTGCAGGGCTGTTTTGTCCACGGATTTTTGATGGATGGTCATGTTGGGATGAAACACCAGCAGGAGCAACCGCATATCAACCGTGTCCATTCTTTATAACTGGATTTGATCCTAATCGTAAGTTAAATAGTCCTCACATTTTTTTAATGCTTATTTGTATAATATAATTTTTCAATTCGCAAATATACTTTACTTTCCTATATACAATAAATTACAAAAATGAACCTTCCATAAAAAATCATTTTCCACGCAGATTTTTTTGTATGCTACTATACTATGAGGCTCGTTTGTTCACTTCGTGGCTAGGCGCGGACGGTTCAGTGTCATATTTTCTCTTAGTTCATTACAAAATCTATCTATATTAGCTTTTGGATTTTGTGAAACCAAAACAAGCTTAAGACACGGTACATCAGGCTTTGACATTTCTCGGTCACCAGTCCGTAAAGGACAAATCTCTTACGGCCAACAAATCCGCGCTCAGTCAGTCGAACATGAATCAATCAATCATTCAGTATAGCAATAGCATGGGCTAAGGAAAGTGCTTGGTGGATGGATTGGGTGAGGTCATGTCATGTCATCCACAACCCGGGTCGGATGTGTCGTGTCATCCGCCTGCTCCTTCTCCGTTGTTGTCAAGCTGAGACGACGACAACGAGGACGGCTGATTTTAAGTGAGAGGGAAAGACGCCAGGATCCGAGTCAATAAATCTTCTGTTGATAAATTTACACTGGATTGAATTGCCGTTGCATTACATTGGCTGCCACATAGTAAATAGTCGTGGTGTAGTGTATGGTATTATTGGATGAGAAGTGCAATGGAGCAGAAGTGAGAAATGATTTACTCACAACCAAAATGCAATACGTTTTGGCAAGGCAGAGGCAAGGCTCGGGCATGAAAAATAACGAACGTAAGATATTGATAGCGTTTTGGCCAAAAAAACATGGATTGGTGAAGGAAAATTTAAGGAGTTTTGGAGTGGTAAGTGTGACTAATATTAGATGCAGGCTTGGATGGCGTGGGCCCATTCATTATTAATCACTTTTGGGGCAAATAACTCAGGTTTAAAGAATTTTATTTGAGAATGGCGACACTATGTAATGTAAATGCTCGTTGAATGTTGGGAATAGTTATTTTGCGGATTGAGAATGTTCTTATTGAGTGGCATAGATAGCCGGAACTTAGTTTGCACGCAAAGAAGCTACCTGGTAGAATTTATCAATACTTCTTGCATTATTTTATAATTTATTGTACAGGGTGTAATTTGAAAGCCAGAGCTGAGCGTTTTAAGGAATTCGCACAAATCTTGTCTAATATAAATGCAAATGCATGTGTAGTTTTGCATGGATGAAGAGGACTTTGCTCACTCGAACCTCATTTATTAAAATAGTGCACTAAATAAAACTTTTTCGTTTCTAATTTACATGGCACTCCCCGTTTATTCACACCAATTCCACATTGCCTGAATTAAATTTTGGCAAACGCCCTTTTCCCACCACTTTGCACTCATGGAAAAGAAGGACGCAAATAAATAATGTCAAATATCCGAGGCTCCAATGGATGTATGAAGTGTATTCCATTTCCCAAGCCTATCCACCCACGACTCACACCCGCCCTCGTCGTCGTCGTCCCCTTCTGTCATAAGCATCATTCCAATTCTCAGAAAAAAACAGAAGCTCGAGTTAAAAATCCATTCTAATTATGTTGACGACGGATTCAGACTAGACTCCGTCTCCAATTGCGAATTTGAAGGCAAATTGAAAACGAAAGGAAAATCTATGCTTTCTTAGCCCTCGTAAAAAAAGAAACATACAGGACAGAGCACGAGGTATTCAATTGAACTGAGCGTTAAATATTTGCTTTAGGATTCGGTTGTCTTTCAGTAAATAAACGAGGGGATAGAAATTGAAGAACTGACACACTTGCCTGCCCGTCCCCCCTTCATCGCCCCATCGTTTTATATTACTTGGCTCGATTTGAGATTTCTGAAATTAGAAATACCTTGCCTGTGCCGTGCCCTCTGAAGTTTTTTCCTTGGATTTGGAGCAAGGAGGGAGATTGACATGAAGAGGAACGGGAGATTAACCATATGGCATTTGCATGGTATGGCCTGGGATAGCATGCCGAGTTCCCATGTGTCCATTTGTGAATAAAAGGATGTTTCCGCACACAATACTCAAAATGAGAGGAAAGCGTGTCAGGGGATTCACCCGTCTTTCTTATCTGGGAGTAGTGCCCAGTGCAGTGCAGTGCATTGCTCAGGTCAACACTTAGCTTAGCATGAGCACTTAAGGACTGACCTCCGAGAGGTGTCAGGCGGTTAAAGAAATATATGAATGACGCACGGCATATGGTTTCCCGCTCGTAGGACGGAAGGTGTTTTGCATGACGTATCAGCGCAGCCGGGTCATGTCACTTTACTTAGGCAATTGCGTGCTTTTGGATTCTGGAACATAAATGAATGGGAGCAGAAGAATTGGGGTTCACGATTTCCGCATTTTAGTGCAGTTCGAAGGAACACACTTTGGGCTGTCGCGTCGTTCATAATTTATGATATATTTTAAAATATTAGTTTGGAACTGGTTAGGTTTTCTGGTGTAGATGATTGATTGATTAGATCGCTAAATTTGGTTTTGAAGTAATTTAGTATTAACAATTTTACTAATATTTTACCCCAAATCCGTCATGGAGTTTTGAATTGGGCCTCACCGTGGGAATTAACTAAGACGGAGATCAGCTTCTGATCCAGGAGTGCATCATTGTATTGGTTTGGTTGGAATAACAAATTTTCTTATCTCTTTCCAAACCTTAATGGATCCACAACATGAAAGTTGTTAAATAAAGACTTGACTAGACAAAACAAGTTCAACCTATGTACGCCGCAAATATCGAATTTTTATAATTGAACTGCTGGGAGGGAATGTCAGACTTTTGATGTAGTACGCGTATGGATCGTCTTCATTATTCGTTGTTTCATGCCCTACCCTTTACTTTGGCTCCGTTCGACTCATGTTCATGACAGTCCAATTTCCAGAAATTATCCAATTATTAATCAGCAGAGGATTGAATCAAAAAGGAAAACATTGATGACAGAGCTTAGAGTGTCCTGGCCTTCTTCGCCTTTGATTTAGAGGATGTATTTTCTTGTGATGTACGGTCGAACACAAGCTAAGACGTTATTACATGGCATACGTATTATATTTGTCAAAGAAAAGTGCCTCGTCAGACATTATTTTTCAAATTATGAATAGAAATTGCAACTACTGCAAAGTTTTCGCTTCAACTGTTATAATTCTAAAGAGGGGATTGTCTGGATCCCGGGTATGGAAGGAATACTGGTGTTTGGAAAAGCAAGCCCTTCATACATCCGTATGCATGTTACTTGTACAACTAAAAGTCAAGGGCAGAGCAGGAAACGTAGCATTAGCATTTCGCATTAGCTTTCGTTTCTTTTCAACCATCCATGCATGGGAATGATAGTGTCAGCGGATCATTAGCCCAACAATTTAATCTTTCACTCCACAAGTTGCTTTCCCAGTCTAGTCTACATCCACCCATGTTGGGTCCGCTTTTACTCACATTTGTACGTACTCGTGTGTAATGTACAGCACTAGGGTTCCATTGACCAAGGAACATTAACTGCAAAATGCGTCATGCTAATAAAGAAAGAATTATTGTTCAAATTGTGCAAGATTTTCATGCTCCGTGCCAAACTCGTAGTCCATAAGGATAAAACAAAGGGGGTTAATGGTGAAAGGGAGCCAGCCATTTTCTGCTCAAATAACCTTCCCCAATTTGCGAACACTTTACTAATTGAGTTAGTTACAACTATAATATTAGCCACATATTAGCTAATAAGTTAGTTACACAATACAATACAATTATAATATTTTTCTATCCGCTGTTTTAATTTGTCATTGGCAGGAATAATTAAATTTATTAAAGATTGTAATGTGAATTTTACAAGGTTATGGCCACAAAGAATGCCTCCCGGACGGCACCTGGTTTCGTCATCCCAAATCCAACCAAGTTTGGTCCAACTACACGACGTGTGTGGACATCCAGGACTTGGCGGTAAGTTGAAGAGTGAATCCAAATAAATTTTGAATTGAAATTGATTTCCCGAGTCCTTGTCCCAGGGCCAAATGCCCTTAAAAACTCCCATAATGGAAGTGCTTAGCGGGGATTGTTGGTTTGGCGTGAGTAATCTGCATGCTTTGCAATTTTTGAAATGCTTGGGCAAGTGTTAAACGGCTCGACCGTGCTTTGTGCCGCCTGAAGTGGCCGTTGGATCTTCACTTTTTACTCCGTTGCACGACTCAATTCCTTCGTGAGTATTTCCGAGTGGTGGAGAGGAAAAAACTCATCTTTCTGTCAAAATATCCAAAGACGCTCTTCGACCACCACCACCGCAGCGACGTCACTCAATTCCCACTTTACGCCTCAACCAACAGCTGAGTGTGAAGTGAAGTCTTTCTCCGGGATGTGAAAATATTTTGAAGAAAGGATTAGCTGTGAAGGCTAGAAATCAACGCACTTCTTTTACTCCTTTCTCTCAACAGAGGAATTTCTCCTATTGAAACATTTGAGAAAGACGAGTGCGGGCATATAGAAAATACTACAAATGCGTTTTTCTGTTATTTTTTCTTTTTCAGCGGAGGCAAAACGTAATCACAATCCATGAAGTGGGGTATCTCATCTCTGTATGTGCTCTTCTCATCGCACTCATCATTTACTGTTCATTTAGGTGAGACAACACAAAACATGGTTGTACAGTTGTACTATGGTATAGTATTCTCATTTTGGGATGTATGGAAATTTATGCATTGGAACTAGAAATTATATGTTCTTATGAACTTCATCCCAGGTAGGTGTATGTATATATGTGTGCGTTCTTATTTTGATTTCTGAGTTGAAATTGGTGTGTGGTTTACCCATGAATCTCATTTCAGATGCCTACAATGTACTCGGGTTCGGATCCACAAGCATTTGTTTGTCTCCTTCATTATAAACAACATCCTTTGGCTGATTTGGTACAGGGTTGTCATAAATGAGCCCACAGTCACGTCGAATCCAGATAACGCCGTAAATACACAAAATTAGAACTGCAACAAATGGATTAGAATATGAATTGATGGATTTATGCGTGCTCTTTTGTCTTCCCTCAGATTTGGTGTGGCACACTTCACATTTTGGTCCAGTATTTCCTCGTCGCAAATTACTTTTGGATGTTCTGCGAAGGTTTCTACCTTCACACCCTCATCGTATTCACATTTACAAGGGTGGAATCTAAGCTCCTTTGGGGTTTTGCTGCATTTGGCTGGCTCGGGCCCGCCATCCCTGTCGGATTGTATGCCGGATTTAGAAGTGCGGATCCTGCGGAAAGAGTCGAGTGAGTCTTCAATTCAATTTATTCCAAAGGAATAGCCTTGATTTACATTGACAAGTGGAGTAAAAAGTATTTCTCATTCAGGTGTATGATCCACGAATCCAAATGGAAGTGGTTCCTCACTGCTCCTGTCTGTCTGAGCCTCATCAGCAGCTTGGCTTTTCTCATCAATATCCTGAGGGTCTTACTCACCAAATTGAAGGATAATCAAAGGACAATGTCAGCGGGTCTAAGGCGGGAATCGACGGCAGCGGACAATCACGTGGCAGTCAGGAAGGTAAACAAACTAATCGTAAAAGAAAAATAATAAAGTTGGAATTCAATTATAATTAATTACAATGGAATTCAATGAATTATGGCTTATTTGTACAGGCAGCCAGAGCAACTCTAATTCTGATTCCCCTTCTTGGGCTTCATTATCTACTTACACCTCTGCGCCCTGAACCAGGATCCGAAGGGGAAATTGTGTACGAGTACATCTCGGCGGTTTCCATTTCATTACAGGTAAACAAAATACAAATATTTTACAATTAGGTTAGTAGATTAATGTATATGATACTCTGCAGGGTTTGTGTGTGTCTCTTCTGTTTTGCTTTTTGAACGGAGAAGTCATCACAGTGCTGCGACGGCGTTTCTGCCGGAAATATTTTCCCGGAAAATCCTCTGGCTATCATCATGGGGATTATGGTGGACCAACGACTACGATTAGCGCAACGCTTTTGAAGGAACAGCATCGTCTGAGTGCGATGCCAACTTCCCCGACAACCCCTCTGACCAGTAATGATCTTGAACATTTTGGAAATGAATTTGCAAATACTTGCAAGAATAATAATACAAATTATTAAGTCCTCTTGATGTGTCTGAGTGGTAACGACTACTAAAGTATTAACGTTTCTGGAAAATAAGTAAATTATGTTTTAAGTAGGTTACTGGCTGGTTCTAATTATAACTTGGTTTAGTAAATAAATGAGTTATTTGAATAATTTGATGCATTCTAAAACATTTTTAAAATGTCAATGGCATTTATTTTTCGTAAGGCTATATATAAAGTTAGAGTTTCTTCTCTGTGTTGATTGCATTTCTAATGAATAGACAGACTACTGGGAATAGCTTCAACACAATGCACAAATGCATGCTATGACAAGAACAGAACATGATTTTGCTGTTGTTTAATGCATTATTTAGAGCTTTATTTAGAAATCGAGAAATTGTTCAGGTTTCAAACCTGCAGTGCAGATGCTGTATCAGTAGGTATGAACGTGATGCTTCTACAATTCTTCAAGGTGAAAACTGACCTGTTCTAACAATAATAATTTGTGCCTTTGCAACACGAGTGCAAGTTCAAATGACACAACCGTGACTCAATTCATACATTTTACATGGTGTACAAAATAATCTCAGTCAGTAACTCTACAATGGATACATATCCTAACTAAATCTAGGTTCTAATTTCGCTTGTTCATAAATAAATTATTGCGGTATGTGGCTTGCTTAAGGCCTGTCATGCTAATCTACTGCAAGTTGTCTCTTACCAAACTATGTAGAGCCCTTTGTAAAGAAATTCTTTGTGACAATTTTACACTATTAACAAACACTGGCTTCATGTTGAATTGGTTTCAAATTCCGACAAAACTAAACTTGAACTTCATTTTAGTTTCAACATTCAACAAGTTATCATTCTTAAAAACCATCTTATGTCCGCTGTTTTTTTTTGCAAAACTAGTATAACAATGGATTTTTATTATGCGTCAAAAATATTCAAGTTGGCAAGCCAATTAAAGGCATCGCCAATTCAATTGGACGGGATCACTGGAATTATGACAATAAACATTGGAAAATACACACCATGGCTCTGGAAATGTTGCATCGCCTATCTTGCTTTTCGAGAAGTATATTTATGCATCCAATACTTTCAAATACGAGCCGGTGTGGAATTCTTTTTGTTTCTGGTTCAAGTCATTCTGGTCACAATCTCAATATTTGCTCATTTGTGTAACTGTTACTTGTCGGAGGAAAGTGTGGGCTGTTACAATGAAATTCTTGCTTTACAACGACGTATCACAGGTTTGTCAATTCGTTTCTTAAATCGCAAATTGAAGTCTCGATCCTACAATGGAATAATATGGACCCTTAAATTTTCAGCTAGAAACCCAGAACTAGAACACTCCATGCCAACAACGTTTGAGAGAATTGAGCAATACTGCAAAAGCTACTATTATATTGGCACATTCTGTGCTACTGTATTTATCCTGATGCAATGTATGGCTGCATTTAACGAGCCCTTCCCATCTCATACGTATTTCATTGTTCCTCATTCTGGGAGAAATTTCCCATTGTTCTTGTTTTTGCAAATTTTGGATATGGTTCCAGTTATAACTGGAGTATTTTTCGCTGGAACCGGGACTTACGGTATACTTCTTTGTTTGATTTTAGCAAAGAATGGACTAGTGTTAATGGGGTAAGCAAGTCAGCACCTTGATATGAAAATTAAAATATATGTCCCTAACCACTCTGAAAACAATAGGACAAGAAAAGAACGACTGATTCAGAATTATCGCCGTTACCAACTGTTCGTGGCACGGTTCAACGCACTTTCTCTGAACGTCATTCCATTTTTCATTTTATCAATATCCCTCAGTCTGGCTGCTGTTATGTATTCAATCGTCAGGAATGAAAAAACTGTACTAGGGATTACATTGGTTCTCCTGCACATCCTTGCAGGAGGAATTATTGGGGACTGCCATTATTATATTTTTCAGTATGGCCGAATCCATTCACGCGTTGAGTGTTAAAGCTCTTTGCAGTTGGAAAAAATGCAAGAATCAGACAAAGAAGACTAGATTAGTTTTAAAGAGCTTAGCGCCGTTTGGCGTCTGGGTCGGTAATTTCTTCGTTGTCCAGCAATCAACACCACTGGAGTATTTGTACCTAGAGGTCACACATACCATCAATTTATTACTTGGTATTAGCGCTTGAGGCGTTTGCATTTACACAAATTGACGTTTATAAGTTATTTCAGTAATGATTGTTTTGACATTTCTGTACAAACCATAAGAGAATAAAATTAAGGTATTCTTTGTGCACTTGTAGGACTATGCACGATGATTATGTTTATTTGATTGGTTTAAGAAGTGTGCTCCGTTTTACTAAATGGCATTGTCGATTTGTTATGTACACCCCTCTCTGGCAAGGTTAAGGTAAACAATATGTTACATACTTAATGTGAAGTCCGATGCATATGCAATTATATTGGCGTCGAACTAAGTATACGTTTCAAGTCCTGTCGGCGGAAATAGATTTGAAATTCATTTTATATTTAGCATGTCAATATCACTATCTCAGAAGTAAAACTTGAGTAGCGTGTTTAGCGTTTGGCCAATACATTAATGTTTAAGGCAAGGGCAAGCATGTTGGTGTAACTTTTCATTCCTAAATTTAAAGTTCAACTACTAAAACACAAGTAATTTTTATTCTAATTTTGTGTAACAATGCATTTGAGTTTTATAGCAATAGCTTTTAATTTCTGTTCTCTGTTGAGAACGTCTCCTATCATAATGAGTGGGGAAGATGGTTCCGTCAAAGGCCTTGGATGCAAGCATGTTGGTGTAACTTTTCATTCCTAAATTTAAAGTTCAACTACTAAAACACAAGTAATTTTTATTCTAATTTTGTGTAACAATGCATTTGAGTTTTATAGCAAAAGCTTTTAATTTCTGTTCTCTGTTGAGAACGTCTCCTATCATAATGAGTGGGGAAGATGGTTCCGTCAAAGGCCTTGGAAACCTGGACAGGTGGATTTGGAAAAGTTTCATTGCCTTAATCTTAATTCGGGAATTTCATCTGTTTTTTCGGTGTGCACAATATTCATATGGACAACTAGTAATCTCGGTCGATGATCTGTTTGTACTCGTCATATGTTATGTTTTCAATTCAATTGCAGTTTTTGTTAATTTTTTTCTCTATTTCACTCATTGATGAGCTGTTGTGCTGTATTAATGCATTCATGCGACTTCAAAAACGTCTGGAAGGTTTGAAAATATGTTATTTGCACACAGCCGGCACACCCAGCCCCTGTTCACAGCAAAGCTTATTATTTAAATTTTTATTATTAGGTCGATACGCTTACATTGACCAATTGTGGGAAATAATTGACAAATATGCCAAGTACTGTGTAGCATGGGTGGGCACCATTACTCTTGGATACTACATGCCACAAGTTGCTATACTATTTCGCGCACCAAGACCTTACCACATTGCCTCACTACCAGTAATTGCACAACTAAATTATCCTGCGGTGCTATTATTTCGAGTTTTGGATATTTCTTTGGGAATTTCTCTAATGGGCCCGATTGCGCTAGGCATTTGTGCTATTTTGGGTTACGTGGCGGCGACACGAGCAGGGCTCAAGTTTCTTGGGTAAAAACATGATTTCAACTCTAAGTTTCAAACTAATACAACTTTTTTTAACTCTAGTACACTCAAGCCATACCCAGACGTGTACCAAAGATTTTACCTGGTCAGTCGAATGTACAATTGTCTTTTTGCACCGGTAGTTACACCATTTTTTGTTTATTCTCTTGGCTTAACTTGGGCGTGCCTCATTTTCGTATTCGTTAAAAGTCAGAATTCTAGTGAAGCTATGACTTTCGCCAGCATTGCCGCATTTGGCGTCTGTTTAACAACGTCTATAATTGTAGTGTTTTTCCACGTAGCTGCATCCATTCACACTTGTACTGAATCACTACTACATTCTTGGAAGGCCTGTCAGAATCTAGACAAGCGTAAACGATTGACTCTCAACAGTTTGAATTCCTTTGGTATATGTGTACAAAATTTTCTCGTCATCAAACGTTCCACACAATTTGCGTTTTTTTCCCTGCTGGTAAACCATACCATAAATTTATTGCTGGGTTCAGGTCGTACCTACGATCCTACAAAGGGATGGTTTTGAGATATTACTGGATAAAGTTTTGGTATTTTCCTTTTAAAGCATAAAAGTTTAACAGGTTTTGTACTGAAAATAAATACAGCCCAAAAAGTTTCTTAGAAGGCTAGCAGGTTTAAAATACTAAATTTTGCATTTTGTCGGAGGTCGGGGTCAGAATCAGAACATTTAATTATGTAGCTCTTGAAGGGCAAGGTGCTTTTGTAAATAAAATTGCAAACAAATTCCGGACAGAGACTACCGTGTTTACAATTCCGATAATACATACCCTCGGCCAAATCTAACCAGTGTACGCCTTCTTTAATAAAATGGTAAAATGAATAAACAGCTTGGTTTATTTGGTTTTATTTGTATTAATGCAGTCCTGGTCATATCTAAGGTTGTTTGGCACATAATAACTGTAATGTTGTAGCGCTCAAAATGTCGGCAATGTAGTTGTAGTTCTTTGATGTCTCGTATCACATTTTATTACAACATCGTAATTTGAATAAACTGGAACGAAAGCTTTACATTGTCTATTCTCATGTTTCTAACCAGTGTACGCCTTCTTTAATAAAATGGTAAGATAAATAAACAGCTTGGTTTATTTGGTTTTATTTGTATTAATGCTGTCCTGGTCATATCCAAAATCCAAGGTTGTTTGGCACATAATAACTGTAATGTTGTAGCGCTCAAAATGTCTGCAATGTAGTTGTAGTTCTTTGATGTCTCGTATCACATTTTATTACAACATCGTAATTTGAATAAACTGGAACGAAAGCTTTACATTGTCTATTCTCATGTTAATGCTATCCTAAGCATATCTTTTTCTGTTTTGCACTGTGTAACTAATATTGTAAAGCTCAGCTATTACATTTCCTCCTCCAAGGCCTGGTGAAGTAAACATTTCAGTAAATACTGGCTATTTAATTGCACGTTCCGCCTGAGTTTGACTGACAAAAATAGAAACAGAAAAAATTCACCTGCGAGTGTCTTGCCTGTGATTTACAGAAGTCTAGTATATCCGGGTTAACCAAGAAAACAAGTTATAGTCGCAGTTTATTTGGCGCACTTCTAAACAAAAATGCAGTTGGAGTTTGTTGCAAAAGCCTTTAATTTCTGTTCTCTGTTGAAAGCGTTTCCTATAACAATGAACGGTGTAGACGGTACGGTTAAAGGCATTGGATCCCGTGACTGGCGGATTTGGCAGTTTTTTGGCTTCCTGGCTTTGATTCGGGCATATTTTCTGTTTTACCGGTGTGCACAATATACATCTGGACAACTAGTCATTTCGGCCGATGATTTGTTTGCACTCATGCTGTGTTTTGTTTCCAATTCACTTACAGTTTACGTTAACTTGTTTTTCTATTTTACTCAAGATGAGAGTTTGTGCTGTATTAATGCATTTATGCGACTTCATAAATTTCTTGAAGTCCAAGGTTTGTCAAAGCAAATTGTAAATCCTATTCTGTTTTAAATTCAAAGTGATTGTTTCAGGCCAACACAGCACCTATATTGATCTATCGTGGAAAAAAATCGACAAGTACGCCAAAGTTTGTGTAGCGGCTGTCACGTGCACAACCCTGGGATTCTACCTCACATTAGTAGCAGTAATTTTCCGTCCACCAAAACCTTTTCAATTAGCCTCACTGGCAATAATTGAGCAGCAATGTTTTCCTATCGTACTATTTGTTCAAATTTTTGATATGTATTTGGGCTGTATTCTAATGGCACCAAATATCCTTGGCCTGTTCATGATATTGGGTTACGTAGCGGCAACACGAGTAGGTCTCAAGGTTCTGGCGTGAGTACACAAATGCAGGGAAATGAACTGTATTTACAAATTATTTAACAAAACATTAACTATTTAAAAATTATAGAATGCTCCAGCCATCCCCAAATGTGTATCAACGATTTGTCTTAGTCAATCAAATGTACAACTGTCTTTTTGCACCGATAACCACACCCTCATTCGTTTATTCTCTTGGCGTATCGTGGGCTTGCCTTGTTTTCATATTAGTCAAAAGCGAGGGTTCTGGTGGGGGAATCGTTTCCATCATTATTGCTGCAGTGGGTTCATGTTTTGCAGGTTCAATAATTGTGGGATTTTTCCGCATGGCTGCATCTGTTCACACTTGTAGTGAATCATTACTCCACTCATGGAAGGCCTGTCAGAATCTAAACAAGGGTGAACGATTGACTCTGAACAGTTTGAGTTCCTTTGGGCTGCGTGTACAAAATTTCTTCGTCATCAAAAGTTCCACACAATTTACGTATTTCTCCGTCCTGGTCAGCCACACCATCAATTTATTGTTGGGATCGCGTCGTGAATATGACCCTACAAAAGGCTGGTTTTAAAAAACGAATCGACTTTAAAAATCAATCAATAAAATCCGCACATGACCACATTACGACATTAGATGTGGAAGTATGGGGAAGAACAAGGAAGAATATACGGAATTGGTCTTTTAAAAATGATATTGTTAATAAGCGCGTGACGGGATTTAGTTCAAACGTTACTAGAATATGTCATATAACTAGATAGTCTTATAGTTGGTGTGGCATTTATTGAATAACAACCATTTCATTCGTCGGCGTC
Source organism: Orthonychiurus folsomi (assembly GCA_036851895.1). Taxonomy (NCBI): domain Eukaryota; kingdom Metazoa; phylum Arthropoda; class Collembola; order Poduromorpha; family Onychiuridae; genus Orthonychiurus; species Orthonychiurus folsomi. Next base: position 17,764 of record JAAXYW010000428.1, on the reverse strand, counting down.
AAAACTTAAACATTGTAAGCGGATTTTCTCAAACTAAATGTTTTGAAAGTTTAGTTGAAGTGGATCTTTGACTAAATTTTGGATATTCAGTACAGTAAGTATTCTAGTACGTTTTGTAACTAGCATTTATATTTACTTCAACAAACCTAGTGTATAAGATATATAATATATATAAGACTACAACTTCAAAGTATTTTCCATTTTATAATTTCTTTATTCACATTGCTTTTCTTAATTTATTTCACATCCAGTAATTTCTAATTATCTAAATTCCAAATAGCTGGTACAAAATGATTATCCTAGCTCTATATTTATCTTGACCGGTCTTTGCTGGGGACCCACGACGACTTAACAATTGAGGACCCACGACGACTTGACAATTGAGGACCCACGATGACGATGACTTGACAATTGAGGACCCACGATGACGATGACTTGACAATTGAGGACCCACGATGACTTGACGAAGACCCACGATGACTTTGATAATTGAGGACCCAGACGATGATTGACCTCCGATGGCTTCACTATGACGGGTCCAGAGCGGATGATTCATGACCCACGGCGGAAGACATAAGTTGGACCCACGACGGAAGATCCTTAGGCGAAAGGCATCATGTGGACCCTCGACGGAATATCCCACGACGAAAGATATCATGTGGACCCACGATGGAAGATCCCACGGCGAAAGACATCAAATGGATGACCCACGCTGGCATCATGGATGACCCACGCTGGCATCATGGATGACCCACGCTGGCATCATGGATGATCCACGCTGGCATCTTATGGATGACCCACGACGTTACCGTGCACGCGCTTCTCCCACTCTTTCTGTCATCGTCGGCGTCTCTGGTGAACTGAGCCACTCCCGCTGCGTTGCCCTGACTTTCCAAACTTCAGCCTTAAACCTAAAAAAATCACATTTAAAATTTGAACACATTTCAAATCCACCAGAATTAATTGAATTTCAACTCCTTACCTTTTTTGGAGAACAAACAGCAAACTTGACCTCTCTTTGACCTGGAACATCAAGCAATAGGGCAACAGGGTGCTGGAGAGCTGTAGATTAAATTAGAGCTAATTAAAGATTGCCTGAACTTAAAATTTGGCAATTAAATTTGAATACTTACACTTCCGCCGAATGACAGGAGCCACAAAATCCCGAAACCTCCGTGACGTATTCTGCGACCTCTGGAACCTTGACAACCGCAACCTTCTTTGTCTTCTCGTCCGCGTGATTTTGGAACTTGATATTTAAAATTTGAGGTCGCAGAATTTGACGTTATTGACACCACGGAAGTCGGGACTGAACTGAGCTCGCAGATTTTCAGCTCCGCCTTTTATAGCCTTGGTCCGAGCGGTCGCGGTTTCACTAAACAAACACCCAAAGTTTTCAAAATTTCTATGGAAGCGGTGAAATTCCCTTTTTAGGGTCAACTTGTAAAAATCTAGATGTACGCATACATGCATATGCAAAATCCTAAATTTGTTGTCCAAGTCACTTTTATGTGCGTACTCACAAACATTGCTGACCGCCAATATGCTTTTTAGTTTCATTTAATTCAAAGTATAACATTTCCGTGTCCGCATTTTGCTCAGATTAATTAATTTTCTTGCTTTCCATCATACATCAGTCATGTTTATCATTTTATATGTCCATGTTCACAAAACAATACATGTTAATTCACACAGTCGGTAAAGTACGTATTCTTTTTGATTTTGATTTGATCTTTGAGTTGTTTGCGCTTAATGTTTTATTTATTGGCCATGTGCATTTGTTTGAGAGCTGTTAGCAATTTCAAGCCAGCGTGAGCAGAAGTTAATGGCACATGATTTCTGATAAATGATCCTGACAAATAAATAAATTCAATCCGTAAGGCCACTAATCCCATTATCTCTTTAAAATTTACATTATCCAATACTCGTGATAAACATTTATGCAAAAAAAATTCTGTCCAGATGATTGAATGTGAGTCAGATACAAATTGTAGTGCAGCCGAGTTTAGTTCATCACTATATGGGATATGTAATATATGCCAATGTATATCAAAAAAGTCAATATTAAATTATTAATTTTATTATTTATTAAATTATTAATTTAAATTAATTTTATGGTATGTAATGCAATGTTAAACATTCAGCACAAATGTTGGGATTTAGTTGGTTTGCTCATTGTCACACGAAAGAACATAAAGAAAAATTAGCTTTAATTTGCATATCAAGAAATCCAAGTTGCCTCAAGTCGTTAAATAACCACACAACCTTGTTTCACAAGGCGTTGAGTGGTCAACCAAATATCCAGTCCAGTCTGTGGTCCGACTTTGCACGAAACGGTGTCGTGAACTCGAGTTGAACTTGAAGTCTTAACGCATTGACATTATGGCTCCGCTTTTGGGATATTGGGACGTACGAGGCATTTCCAGTCCCATTAAACTCCTCTTGCATCATGTCAACGAACCGTACGTGCGTATGAGAAAACCGTATTCCTATTTGTAAATCCAAATCAAACTAACGTACAGTAATGTTATGTATTTTCTGCAAGGTACGAGTTCAAGGGGTACAATTTCATGGAAAATGCGGACGAATGGTTTGAAGTTAGTTCTTGCATTAAAAATCATTTTAAAAAGTTTTAAAAAAGTTGTCATTGTTCTTATTTTATTTTATAGAAGGATAAGTTAAGACTCGGAGAAACGTTGGATTTTCCAAATCTGCCGTACTTCATTGATGGCAATGTTAAACTGTCTCAAGTAAGCAGTTAAAATGATTGATTTTTTTAAATGCTATACAACTTTAAAATTTCCTCACTAATGCAATTAACCACATAGAGTTGCTTTCAAACTGTTTCATATCTTATGTTATTTTCATAAAATAAAATAAAATAGAAAGGAGCAGTGCTTACAAAACCGTGCGCAGGTTTCCCATGTTGACTCGCGGTTTTAAATGCTCTCCACCAACGTTGGTTCAAGATTGTAAATAATATTATTTCCATACAAATTTAAATTTACACGATAGAGTGTTCGGATGTAAACTGAAATTGATTGAAATTGGTTTTGGTTGTTAGAGCAAAGTCATCCTCGCATACCTGGGTCGAAAATACAAATTAGACGCGGAATCTGAGTCCGAAAAGATTCGTCTTGGACTGACAATTGAATTCCTTGAAGATATGGATCAAAGCTTAGTTCACATTGCATATGTTCCGATGACAGTAGCCAATCGTGGCGAAGTCCACGAAACCCTTCGAAGCGAATACGAAGCCACACTTCCGGACAAATTGAATCGCTTTTCCAAATTTCTGGGAACAAACGCTTGGGTGGCAGGGGACCGATTGACATATGCAGATTTTTTTGCGTATGACATTTTGGATTGGAATCGAGTTCTATTTAACCCAAAGCACGTTAATGCAGAAAACAGCATTTGCGATTACTTGGAAAGATTCGAGAACTTGGAAGGAGTTGCAGAATTCCTGAAATCACCGGACTTTTTTCGTTTGCCAATCTTTGCACCGGCTCCGTTTGCACTGTTTGGGAATTTGAAAGACTACAAGCCGAAGTAATGGCTTGGTTTTGTATTAAAAATTACAAGCAGTAAATAAAAATTGGTTTGCATCACATGGAAACAGTAGTGGATTGATTCTGTATGTATGTATTTGTTTATCTTGGACTTGGACAAGTGCGGTAAAATTTATGCATCGTGCTTTTGAGGACCTTTGCACACAGTGCACATTGTGCATAGGTTCTCCACATCTTATTTCGCATCTTACTATAGTGGATTTTAGTAAAACATTTCAAAATGTCACGAACAACTCTTCGGTCGGTGAATGTGAATCCATTCCACACTAAGTTTGTGCGATATTTGATGAAAGAGGTTGATCCTGATGATGCCGCTATGCGTAGAGCCCAGATCGTCGCAGGGTAATAGAAAGTCACTAACTCTCAACATTTGCAAGTTTTATTGTACTCAAACCCAATCAAAATAATCACACAGAATCCCTATCCAGACATTTGCAGTGGATCTAGCCTTCATGTTCCTCATCATGTGCACAGTGGTAAGGGATTTAAGTTTAGTTTGAAAATATTATCCTGGCTAAACAATTTTAACTTTAACTTTGGTTTGACACTAATTAATTTACCTTATGACTAGGCAGTAGAAGCAATGTTCTTTTCAGTGGGAATGACTGGATTTGGATGGTGTCACAGTGTGTCGGCTATTATGCTAGATATTAATGACGTTGGAGAAGACGATAAGTTGAGTTTAAACTACACATTGCTTGAACAGAAGCATTTACCCTTGGAATCAATATCAAGGGCTATAATGATAGATTTTGGTATCGTCCTCGTTGGGGCTCTATTGACGAGCAATGCAATATACGAGTCTGTTCGAATCAAACTGTACTGGGTTAGGAATTATAATGAATTATGTTACCAGCTACATCACCATTACCATTTCCTAGAGTTTCACTAATATTCCAATTGATTTAATTGCACAGGGTTTTTTATTGCTGAGTATAGGAGTTCCATTTGAAATTGCAATAGTGTGGGTCACAAATTTACTAGCTGGGACTGCCTGTGATACAAAAGAGTTTGAACTTCGATTATATGAGTTAATTCAAGATTTTGCAAAGGGGAACGAGACCGAAGCAGGCATTAAAGCTGTAACCAAATTGAATGCATTGCAGACTGCGGTAAGTGCCTTTGGGTCTTGAAAAACCAAAACTAAATTTCAAATGTTTTTTTAAACTTGTCTGATTCAATTCCTTAGATTTCGTGCTGCGGTGTGAAGGGATACGCAGACTACAATTTGACAACATCTTCGAACGAATTTATAGCTCCACCCAGCTCCTGTTGTACGCCGCCATGGGCACAAAATCTATACTGTGCACAGGTTAGTTACAGGTTACTTGACAACAAAGTTTTCTAACAATCTTGGCCACAATTAATAGAACTAATTCTTATGCAATATTTAAATGAAGGGAATCTTTGATGAAAGTTTTAATGGGAGTGAAGAACTTATAGAAAGCAGAATAAATTCAAAGGTATGTAAGCGTCATTTAACAATTGTTTATAGTTGCGAGCGTAGGTGTTGATGGAATGGCATACTTTTTTGACATTTTACAGTTGAAGTTGTGTGATTGAAGATAATGAGTATTTTGGTAATTTAGGGGTGCTTGGACGTAGCAGAGGAGCTGTGCGGGAGCATACTTTATATATTTAAGGACTTTTTCATAATCCTCGTCATCCTCCGCTTGCTGTTTGCAATCATTGAAGGTGTTCTGATTTACTTCCAAGTTAAGTCTTACAAGGAGATGATTGAAAATGGGCTAAAACCTCTGGAACAAGCTAATAGGATCATCAGGGAACACGATATTAATTATGCTAAAGACTTGGGCGAAGATCCCGATGAATACCTGAGTAGTGAACCAAGTCGAGAACACGTAAAGCCCAAGCCTAAACTAAAGGAAAGAGACCCCAACAAAGTTGTTACTGAACACTATTTGGTACGAACGAACTACTCATCTATTTGAAACTATTTAAAACCAACTTCCTTAATTTCAAAAATTTGCATTTTTAGGAAATGTTGAACAAAGGAACGAAAAACAAAAGGAGCAATTTCAAAGATCAGCTACAAGAATATGAACACAAGCTGCATCAGCAAAATGAAGAGGAAAGAATCAGAAAGGAGCAACAAGCCGCTGAGGAAAAGCGAATAGCTGAAGAATTAGCAGCAGCAGAAGAAGAGGAGAGATTAGAACAGCAAAAAGCATTAGAGGAAGCAAAGAAATTGGCACCAGTGGAGATTACACCCAAGTCCGAAGATAAGCCTAAAAGAAAAGAAAAGGAAAAGAAACCAGATGACGAGGCGGAGAAGGTTAAAGAGCCCGAGCAAGAAGTGCCGCAGCCATTGGCAGAGCCAACCAAACCAGAAGAAAAAGAGCGTAAGAGAAGAAAAAAATCCAGTAAAAAACAACCAGAGGAGGAACCCAAAATTGAACCAATTCCCAGTAGCCCTGTCCCTGAGCCAGAACCAGAAGTACCAAGCAATGACGTAGCAAAGAAACCAAAGCGAAAAAGCACACAGAAGCCTAAATCAAAATCTAAATCATTGTCGGATATCCCAACCGAGCAGGAACCAGAGGCAAGTCCTAGACAATCGGATCCACGCCGATCACGTTCTAGAAGATCAAGAGAAAAGAAAAGAAGAGATAAACGACGACGCAGCACAAGATCACAAGAGCCTTTGGTTCCAAGCGAAAGCGAGGCTAAGCCTCGAGCGGATAAAGCGAGGAGAAAGAGACGAAGGAAATCCTATGAAACCCCACCACTGTCCCGATCTCCATCAAGTAAGAGGATATTTAATTACTACAAAAGAGTAATTGAGAATTTAGATTTGACTGCTTTTTTAAAATTTGAATTACAGCGCTACGAGCCAAAGAGAAACCCAAACGCAAGAAGCGGGTAGTAGTTCCAAAGGGGTTTCATTCTTGGAGAGATTTCTGGTGACGCCCGATTCTAGAATTATATTGTGGAGCCATCTAACCTGGAGTGTATTTCGTTTAGAAATTCATAGTTTAATAAAATTAGTCGGTGTGGCATGGCGGGATTTTCATGTAGTGTGCAATTTGAATAAAGTTGCAACACATTTCACGTTTTATATTGAAAAACCTCTTTCAACTAAACCTTTATTAAACAACAGATTTATTTGACTCGTGCTACAAAATTGAAAAACAACATTTACATTTATGACGGTGCGGTGGGAAAAAATGGGAAGATTTGGTTAATTCCCAATCTTAACAATTAATTCCATAGCTTGTTTCAACAGATCCTGTGCAATCACAAAAGTGCTTGATGGAGAGCTCATCGAAGTTTGAAAAAATTTCAAACATTGTTTCAAAATTTGTATGGCCTCTAATGGACGATTGTCTACAATCAACTGATTTGCTTGATGGAAGCATTTGGTTTGATAATGGAAGTCGTCCATTAGTTTTAACAAGTCATATTTGAATCCACAATTCCCACAATATCCAGCTGCGTCTAAAGCCAATTTTGGAGAATCCAATGCTGAGCAGGAGGACGCAGAGCAGATGAAAACAGGATGGATTTTTTCCAGTGGACCCAATAATGGCCAATTTTCCTTGCAGGCAACACAATCACAGATGAAATTGAAATTATTTTTCAAGTATTCTATCCTGTCCTTCAAAGGGTGGTGGTAGAAGATTTTGGTGTAGGTTGTTAATAGCTCCTGACCCTTCTTCAAATACATGGTACTAACAATTGCCATTTTGCCATGGGATGATTCATGAATTCTTGTCACGTTGGGGAAACAACTGTGATTTAGTAAACTTGACAATCCGTAGATTCCTCCACCCAATTCCTCGGCTAGGGCAGGCGATTGCTTGTCAAGGGATGCCTTTTGCGAAGTACATTCTCTCAATGAAATCCCATTGCATGCTACCCGTTCCAAATAATGTAGGATTGTCGCAGCTATGAAATCTTTGAATCCTTCAGCAGTTCGACCATTCTCATATTTAATTTCAGAGTAGAAACCGGTGAATTCTTCCAGCACTTGAGCCAACATGATTCCCTTCAAAATATTTGTGAAGTTTTCCACTGGGGATAATGCGGTTGTATGGGAAATCAAATTGTACACTGTTGAATAGGACGAGGAGTCGTACATTTCAGCAGATGTTTGACCTTCGGGTTTGAGGTTGTTGTCATTCGCATTTTCTCTCGTGAAAAGGTTATACAATTCCTTGGGTCCAATTATGAAAATGATTCTGAACGCCATTCTTGTGTAGGCAGGTGTTTTGGAAGTGTGGAGATACGGCATGCATGGACACTCGTACAAGTGGTAGTTTTCCCTTGCGTCCGCTGCACATTTTTCGTCGCAATAAACTGCCTGTTTCAAAATAACCGTTAAATCAACCATAGCAGTGCAGTGGTAGAGTTTTTATAAAAGCCTTACAAAAACACAGCCACTGCATGGAAATCCATTGGAAATCGCCTTAAAACAATGGTGGCAGTGTTTAAAATCCCATTTGAGTTCTTTCTGCAAAACCTTGACGAAGGGCTCCTCCACGATAAGAGTAGTTCCTTCAAGAAGAAGGTACATTTCATTAAAACATTTATATAAGTCAACGGAGAAAGATCAAATCACAATACCTGCAGGGATATCACTTGTGACAATCAGTTGACGGCCTTTAACTGGATGGATTTGAATGGTAACTACGTTCTCAGCGGCTGGCATCAAAGGATTAGGATTTGCAATCCTAAACAATGTGTTATTTTTGTATTTCATTGTCTTCCCGTCTTTTGAGGTTGCAGCCGCCTTTGGATCTTCAACTTTCAGCATTTCCTCACATTTGGACCGCCTAATTTCTAATTTGTGAAGTAAATGCGAAGGGTATCCATATTTGATAGCCAATTGGATGTCTTGCAATGCAGCTGTCCATTTCCGCAAACTTGTCCAAACGGCGGAGCGGTTGCCGAATGTTAATGCCAGAACAGGTTCTGAATATTCGATAGGTTCTTCTTCCATCGGCAAGACGGAAGCAAACACAATTGCAAGGTTATAACCGCGGAGAGCGAGTTGAAATTCTCCGACTTTAAAATGTACATTTGCTTTTTCCCTTAATTTCTTAGAGTATTCGTCATTCTTTTGAAAAGCTATAAATCAAATGAGACACAAAATCTAGAAATTCATTTTGTTTTAGTGCTTGTTTGTAATGTACCTGCTAAATTTCCACCGAAGGCTTGAGGCACCCATTTGAAGCTTTTTCGGAACAAATTCACTCTGGATATTTCGTCAACACATGACAAGAGCTCCTTCTCAAAATTTTTGCCTGCAGACTTCTTCACTTTCTGGAATAGCAAAATGTCTGATTCACTTGGGCCATAATCTTCCTTCAATTTGTTAGTTTCTGTGGATGTTTGACCATTTTCACCCTTCCCTTGTGAATTGGCCATAACAAATATAGCTATTTAACATTTACTGCACATTAGACTCTCTTAAACGTCAAAATAATTCTCTCCCTGCACACCTAACCCTCAAGTGTAACTCATAGCTATGCTAAGAAGCTAATAAGTTCATTTTCGGTACATTACATTGTAATGATCTCGTCCGGGCGAATGAGCTCCCGGGTTGTCTGCTCAAAATAAAAAATGATTGGCAGTCTTGTTAATTAAGCCTAAAGCGTGGCATGGCTCGCTGGGGTTTGGATAAAAATAACTATTCTATTCTTGTCCGTCGTACTTGCTTGCTTGATGATTTCTGGCTGCTCATTTTTTTGTGTAATGTACGCAGAGGGAATTGTAGCGGCGTCGTCAGACGAGAGATTAATGTTGGTTCAAATTAAGTGGCACTCTGTGGTCTGAAGTAAAACAGATTGTAAAAGCAATTATTGCAATAGTATTATGTAAAAACCAGGAATTGGATATTTTGAAATAACAAGCTTTTGACACGAATGGCATTTTATCATTAAATTCTTTTACAAAATGTATTGTTTTTTTTTATATTTTTCCGCTAAAACTAACTACTAATTAACTAAAACTAAAGCACTTGTTTTTATTGAAGATTAACGGAGAGCCCAACACTGACACCGGAGCATTGTGGATGGCCCGAATTTGGAGATCCAACTTCTGGCTCGCATTCATATGTTTCGCTTCCAAGTCTTTTGGTGGAACTGTGCTTAACTGTGTTTAATTTCTTGTACATTTTAATGGATGTCAGAATGTAGACTTGGTGAAGTATCCGAAACCCGGAACTCTTTGGCTTGGACTTCGGGGAACTCTTTAGAGGAAGTGCCGCTGGAGCCCAATTCGAATCCAAAACCAAAGAAAATGCTTGGCTGTAAATGCATCTTCGAATACTATTCATTTTTCTGGCTGTTTCTCTAGGCTTCCGTTTCAAATTTCGAATGGTCAATGGATAGCCGCGAGCAATATCTATTTCCGAGAATTCTATGGTTTTCTCAACTAGCTGTGTTTCCCGTGATATCAGGATTTGTTCTCCAGCACAGCGCAGCAGTACACCGGTCTCCTTTCGATGCTGCACAATGCAAGCCCCAATGTGTCTTAGGATCTGGTAACTGCATTTCAGATAATTTCAATGCATTTCCGTTTGGGGTGTCCTCTTGAAATACTTCTGAAGATTCGCCCCATTGTAATTTTAGCTGTCCTGGGTTTGGAGTGGGATTCCTTCTTCCTTGCTGAGGATTTAAACTGCTTGTCAAATCGTCACAGACATCTTCCTCACAATCCGTGGCTCTGCGATTCTTGGTATTGAGTGAATTGCACCCAATATTGACAAGGAAACAAATGGCGTGAAAATGTCCAACTTGCGAAATCAAATTTTTTTGGCAAGGGTGAAAAACTGAATCCGAGATGGCTGAGGCAGGACCCCATATTTTTTTCTTATATGTCATGTCATATGGGCCAAATCGTCGTTTTTGCTCTGCACAGTTTGAACACCTAAGATTGGATGCAGTCTCGTCTGATTATTGTAGATTCCGCGTGGCTGGGAATAGGATTTCCATCTTTTACTTTAAGCAGATTTGATTTTGGTTCCGTCAGGGAACAGAAAAATCGGTGATTCCGTGGCTTTCGGATTTTGGCCGGATTTATGAATCTTGAGTCCGTACAAGAAATATAAAATTTTATTAATAAAGTGAATTCGATCTAATTGAGTTCACGGTTGAATGTACGTGTTGTTTTAAAGAAACACGGGAATATTCTTCTCAATGACAATTTCAAGCTCTGCTCTGGGTGCCACGAGTTCACCTGATTCTCATTTAACTTCTTGTTGGGCTCATTTGCAGCACATAATAAAAAATAACTTAAAGCGGATTCAAATACCTCAATATTTAAACATGGAATTTTCAAATAACCTACCCATCTTTTAAATTCACGTCATCTAGCTCTCGCTGCTGATTTCCTTCATCATTTTTTTAGGACCTGAATGAAAGCTCAAAATTTCATTAACTAAAAACCAAACTCCAAAACATTGCCTCAGAAATAATTCCAAAATCTTATTAACTTTACCTTTTAAACGAAAAAATGTTCCTCACCAACTTCTTGGGTCTTTTTTTATCCTATTTTCCTTCTTTGTTTGACCCACACTTTATTTCTCGAATCACTTCTGCAAAAACATTACAAACTTGAAATATTGCCATGCATGATAAAAGGATAAAACCCCTAAGGCTGTACCTTTCTCCTTTCTAGCCGCCGATACTCGATTTAACTCCATCGCTTTCCTTCCAATTCTCTCAACAATAACTTGAAAATGATCAAACCCTGTACTAATGTGTACGCTAATAGAAATTGAAGCAAAATATGTTCTAATCTTACAAATTTCTTGTTCAATACTATTTTGCTAGACCATATCGGCGTCGAAGTAATTTACGCTTTTTTTTGTTGTATTATAAAAATTGTTTTACGACTTACAAAAGAAGTACTTGGAGATGAATATTATTAATATTTGTCTGCATCAAATATATCATCCGTCAAATCAGCGTCAAACTTTAAGCGTTTATAGTAATCCGATAGGTATTTGTATTTTATGTGTATTTGCCAATTAATCATACGATATGTGTTTATTCGACGGTGAGTTAAACTCAACAAATTCACCAGGAATTTTAAAATAGAAAGATTATTGTAAAAACACTTTTGAAATAAGCAGTGATCATTGGGAATTACGTCAATCCCAATTGATGATTCGCAGAATCTGCTGTATCGGGCTCAGGATTTGGTTTTCGCAAAAGAGTGATGCTGATGACACCCCGTGCCTTTCTCATCAAGTCAATCACCTCCGCTGTCTCCATATTCCGAGTTGCTTCATTGTTCACCTGAAGGAGTATCACAGAATATTTACTGTTTCTTTAATGTTGAATTCATAATGTTATGTTTAACAATACATTGGATTTACTATTACCATAATGACTTCATCTCCAACACGCAATCGCCCATCCCTCCCTGCCACACTATCGGGATAAACTGCTGTGATAAAAGTATGTCCATTTGTACCTTGCAAACTAAACCCCAAGCGGCTACACCATCGTCGACTCAATTGCACAGTAAAAACCTAGTATACATTTCATCAAAATATTGTTTTCAACACCGTTTAATTTAATTAATTATTCGAATGTTTCTCAAATTAAAAGAACAGATCCGATGAATTCAAAAGTAGCTTACTTCCTCGCCACTTTGCAGATGTTTGGAACTCGCAATTTCTATTAAACCCTGTCCACGTCTACGAAGGCATTCTCTAAACTCCCGTCCATCCGGGCTTTGACGTTCCGGGAGTTGCACCTCTTCTGTGCCCGACAGCGTTGAATTTGAAGGGGAAGATGCTCTGGACTCCCGGCTTTGTTCCTCCTCATAGTCACCTGGGACATCACTTCGATTGTATTGAGACCGGGATCCGTCCAAGGAATCCAAATTGTCTTCCTCATCATTATCGTCTTGTGCGTGTGTCTCTTGGGGGGATAAAACTCCTTTCCACTCATTAGGTCTATCGGATTTATCGGAAGGCGTGTGATGTGGACGTGGGCGGGGTGGTTCATCTTTCGACGACGACGGATCTATTGTTGAGGTTGTTGAACCTGAGACTAAATGTTCCGTCTTGCTAAGCTGATTACTCTGTGAACAAATAATAGCGTTGAATTTGAAGGGGAAGATGCTCTGGACTCCCGGCTTTGTTCCTCCTCATAGTCACCTGGGACATCACTTCGATTGTATTGAGACCGGGATTCGTCCAAGGAATCCAAATTGTCTTCCTCATCATTATCGTCTTGTGCGTGTGTCGCTTGGGGGGATAACACTCCTTTCCACTCATTAGGTCCATCGGATTTATCGGAAGGCGTGAGATGTGGACGTGGGCGGCGTGGTTCATCTTTCGACGACGACGGATCTATTGTTGAGGTTGTTGAACCTGAGACTAAATGTTCCGTCTTGCTAAGCTGATTACTCTGTGAACAAATGAAGAATTTAGGAAATTAATTTGTTTTGAGGAAGGGTTAATCCGTGTGGAAACTGATTTGAGACGAAAGAAAGCTTTGGAATTTATTTGATTTGTTTTCTTTGTGTAAGAGGGCCTGATTTGATGAAGAGAGAAAGCTAATTTGAAAGTTAATTGATTACAGAAATATTTAGTGTTTATTTTAGGGTTTATCTACTATGACTAACGATGAACAACTCAACTTTAGAAAGGGTTGCATTGAAGTAGCGTAAATTAGTTTACCTGGAGTGGCGTCGTAGTTTGACTAGAAATTTGATCCACTGGAGAATTGCACAATGTTGAACAGGTATCAGTGTCGGAAAGAGCAGCTGCCAAACCCTTCATTCTTGAAATCCCAAGACTTTGAATTCCTTCATCATTTTCAATATCATCGGGGCCTAAACTCAATCGTTTCTTTTTCACCGCCTTTGTTCTTGTGGAGGGAATAATTATTGCTGATTGATAAGCGGGTTGACCGTTATTGAAATTTGGGTGACTTCCGCCCATGGGCATGGTCACGGTGGCTGGAGCCTGTACCGAATCCAGATTCCATATCATTGTCCGACTAAATACAAAAATAGTACAATTACAATGAATGTTATTGAAAAAGGCCAAATGTATAAGAGGGGGAAGGTTTCTTAATGTCTTTAACTTAAAAAAAACTTTTGGCATTATCTTCATATATGATATCCAGATTCGGATTGACCAAAAGTTAGCCAGCCATCCATCCCCATTAGTTCTGGAAGATAAGCGGAGGATAATGTGTAGAAAGGACACATTATAAAACTTTCCTCCCAAAAGAAACAAGGCAAATGGTGTATGACGAGGGGACGACGCGCCCGAGTATCATACACAGCGTGCACCCAACATAATACATATCTCACTCACATGATTCAAATCCTTTGGAGGAAGTCCGACCCCAATCCCCGTATCATCTTCAAAACTACTGATTCTGTCCAAATGAAGTGTACATTGTCGAAAGGAAGTTTTCCCCTTGGGATTCCGGAGCCCATCGACGTCCGCCGGATCACTATTGACTCTCCTGTGGTCAATCTTTTTACTTTTTGTATTTGTTCGACATTGACTAATGGCTTTGATCGGTGTGGACTCTCCGCTCCCACTACTCCGAGCTTCGGATCGGTAGCTCTTGCAGGAATCCAATCCACTCCGTGCTCCCTCAACTCCGATTCCACTTTCTGGACTGTTCGTAGGAGGAATTGGAGGAAGACCTGCAAAATTCAATAAGACATCCCTCATATGAAATATCCCAATTACACCAGATGAAAAAGCTACAAGACATAGTCTTCAAAGTAACAGGAGTTTGCAATCTAATTTAAATTGGGCATTAAACATGGCAAAAGTGTGCAATTTTCTTTAGCGTTGAAGTGCAGGGTCACACGCCGAACGGCGGCGTGTGGCCTAATTCTCCTAATTTACGATTATGTTCTAAAATAAAAGTGAGTGGGAAGGAAGGATTTATTTTACTCCCGGTGAGGATTTTACGCGGGTCACAAATCCGGACTCGACTCACTGGAATCCTATTAAAATGTCCAGCATTTTCTCTCCTGTAGTCTAGGATTAATATCCGCGCCGTTCATATCCACGCCTACTTAAATTATAACTTTTATAAATTGTCAAAACCTACTTTTTATTTATCCAAAACAGTACGGGTTTCTTCTGTACAAACCAAAAATTTAATCTAGGGGTTTCGCCTAGGTTTGAAATTGAACCAAGCGGGTCTAATTAAAAGTTGTGGAATGAATCTCAATGTCTGGCAAAATTAGAGGCACTCGCTTGAGTTCATTAGGTTGAAAACGACATTATCATGGGCACGGACGGACACAGTAATCAAAACTACAAGTGGAAACTTTATCTCTTAACACAGCAGTTCCCTGACGATATGCATGGATGGATGCTCGACTTTCTTAAACAAACCTGATACGTACCCTATAAGTCCGTTGACCGATATTTGTAGTACTGAATGCATGGAAGGGGCAGAAAAGTTTTCCTTTCCCTCATAACTTTCTCTTTGTCCCGGAAAAGCCGGACACAGTGGAGAGTGCCAAGTCCTTGTACTGACTGTTCCACAATCCAGAGTATCGTACGTATTAGTTTAGTTGAGTTAATTATAAGTCAACAGATACAGCTGGCACTGTAGTGGGAACATATAGTATTTGGTAGCCTAATGTACTTTCAGTAGAGAGGACCGGACGTACGTACGTGAATGGGACAAAGGGACCAGTCAGAGAAACGTAAACTTGTTCTCGCCCAAAGTGCCCGTAAATAGTTCCACTTTGAACTCTTTTATTCTCGGGAGACCAAGCGGTGAAATAACTTAACAAACGGAGCTGAATGAACTTACGACTACGACGGTCCAAGGCAGCTGACAAAACTTGTGGTGGTGGTGGGCCGTGACTGGACGGTTCCGGTTTCACGGAAGGATTTGCATCATTCAGGGCTGGAATCGACTTCCCACGTTTTAACCCACTCACTCGCCCAAATGTAGTGTTCGGAGGCGGCGGCTTTGGAGTCCGGAGAAAGGATTTCTTCGGCAAGTCGGTTGCTGAACTCTTATCGGGGAGGTCTTGTCTGGAATAAAAATTAAAGTTGGGAAAAGTTAGTTAAATTTACAACTGGATTATTTGTAGCCAGGTTTCAATTCAAAACTTTATACTGGCATTCGCGTTTGGACAACAAACTTTTCAAACTTGGCGCGGCGGGCGGGTTGGTAGGAATTTACGAACGAAAAGTAGGAGACCAGTGAGTAGGGCCGATGATGCGGAAATCTAGATCGATCTAGAAATTTAATAAAGTTTATCTAATCTTAATTAGTTTTGCCTAATTCCAATATAAGCGGAATCAAATTAAAAGTTTGTTTGAGCTGGATTATATCGTGCCCTGCATTATTTAATAGGTGAAGGTACTTCAAACCTTCATCTGTATTCTTTCAAGGGGTGGGAAAGTGTGAAACTTTGTTTTGCAACTTGAACTCGATTCGCATACTGAGATTCTGGGGGTGGGATCCTGTTCTGTGTATTACACGGGTGAAGTATGGGCCAGGGAACACTTTACGGGTACTCCACGAGTGAAAATGAAGAAATCAGAAAGACAAATAGCCAACATGGTCAGGCTCAGGCAGAATTTTTTAGCTTCAATGTAGAGCAATGCAATGCAATGGATGCTGCTGGCTGCCCCTAAAACACTTCAGATTCTAAATCCTATTAGGTATATACTTTTATTTTATTAGTCCATTCATTTCATTTTACGGTGGTCACATGGAAGTGGCATATTGCTGTAAATAAAATGTGAGATTTATTGGGTTTTTGCAGGGCTATTGCGGATTTTCTGCGGATATGAAGAACTTTTGTCAGGTGAACTTAACACTTCTTAGTAATGCTCCTTCTTCTCTAACTTAATCTTATCATCTATTATCCTTGCACAAAATAATTTAAAAATTTGAAAAATTATGGAAACCCGCCAGCTCTTAAACAGAATGGATTGATTATCGTTTTTCTTAGGTCGGATACGTATTTTTAGCTCCATTTGACATATTGACTGAATCTGTCTGCTCACCATTTATATTTTCTTGATTTCAGCCTATTAAACTAAATTATTTCGCTAGGTTTGGTCGGTACTTCTGTGGAGTTTGAATGGTTCATTTGTAAGTCCGTGCTTCTAGTAGTATAAAAAAGACAGGCTGCGGAGGTGTATAGCACAGAAATGGAGGATGTTATAGGGTTAATACAAAAGTGTGTTGTCAATTTCCAGTGAAGTACAATTTGCAATAATTATAAGTTCTTTACGCACGTTTCAAATGTCAACAATTAAATGCGGCATACGCAAGACTCCGTGTGCAGCAAATAAGAACAAGTTGTACAAGGTGCACGGTATTGATGCGCACTTCAACAGGTGTTGCTGTGCTTTATGGGCTTTATTCAAAACTCAGTTTTAACGTGCGTAACTGGATTTCACTTTTCTGTGAAGTCAAGTGTTGGAGAGTGTATTAAGATTAAAATTGTATCGTGAGTGGTTTTACTTTAGGTCAAGGATGGGTCAAGTTTTTTCACCACAACTCCCGATTCATATTAGTTGTGAAGTAGTGATCGTGGATGTCCCCTTTTTCAAAGGCTATTAAATTAGTGAATTATTATTCAGGAGAAAAGAGAATCAGCTTAATTGCAAGTCGGTGGTGTTTGCTTTGATGGAATCATATCCAAATAATTATTCATCTTGCGTGCTCTTGAGTCGGTCGTGCAAGATGAAATCCCAGTTTATGTAAAATTGAAGTTATTGTCACACCCAGATTGGAATTTGCAAGCCGAGGAGCTCTTACATTAATACTCATTGTTCATTTCATTTTCACACATAATACCTTTGGTTTTGGTTTATAGTGTACTCGTAACAAATGGCTAAAATTTTAATTTTATTCGTAATATACTTGGATTTGAGTTCAGTGTTCGGACAAGTACTTCAATTGGGTCCCACTACTGGATTGAACATGTCAGGTTTGCGATGATTTATATTGTGTTTAAATTACCATCAAGTGCAGTTTCATCAATTTTATATTACACCGTCTTCTCCCAAATCCAACTAAAATTAAAGTAACACCAGGTCTAAATTATCCTGCTGCAAGAAAGCTTAAACTGGGTTGACCACAGTAAACATTTTATTGTGTTATTTTTTATTTTGCAGTAATGTCATCCGCCACATCAAAGGATCAAACCATGGCACTCATATTTCCAACCCCAGAACCTGCCGTAATGTATTATTTGTA
>JAAXYW010000427.1:10581-38095 GCA_036851895.1 Orthonychiurus folsomi | reverse complement strand
TTTGGAAAAAATATTCACAGATCGAAAATCGTGTGTACTTTAAGTATTAGTGGCGTTAAGGTCACATGGGTACTTGGGCAGGGTGGTGCACCCATGAGTTCATCGTTCTTATAAATGTGGAACACCCTCTGTAGAATTCCAGATTGCTTGGTATAATAATCCATTTGATTACTCCTCGCTTTCATTTCATTACATGATCCCCCGTCGACTCCTAAAACCCGAGCCTTAGATCCATTCATTCATGAACAAAGTTGAGAAGGTAACTTAGCTTTATACCGTACGATGCAATTCCATTGTTAGTACACTATAGACTGTTTCATTTTCTGGAAAGCATTTAAGCTTCGAAGTTGAGCGTAATGTGGAATGAGTGTGTATTAAACTCTTTTATTGAGTTTCCTAAATAAAACTCAGCGAATGAATGTTCACATTCAAGGATTTCCCCTAGCATTAACTGGGATTAGCCTCCTCCTTTCCAAATGACCTTTTCCCGCTATTTCACACATGGAGCGGAGAAACAACTATGTGAATGTAAGCTCTAGTACTTTTCACCGTATCTACCAAGTCAGCTGAACAAATATTTTATGCATTATCAGAAATAATATGTTGCTTGGTTCGGAACAAATACCCAGTTTGTGCTTTAGGCAAATTTACGGGTCAATTGTCATTCATATGTTTAAAACAGTGGAGACAAGTATTAAACTGGATATTTTAGAAGAACTTGTCGTTTCATAATCCTTTTTGATCATTTTACAACCCATATCTCAACCACCTTGCCATGATTATGGGTTTATGTACACTTCGTCCTCAAACGTCCCACTATTTAAAACGCGAAGAGAGGAGACTGGAACGGAACATATGCTTTTGCCTTGGAATCTACTCATTAAAATTGGGAAACCTCTCAAAAGTTTACAATGCCGAAAAATGTTGCCTTTCCGCCCTAAGGGGTGTCATAAGTGAGGATTTTATTTTACAGCGTTGTTTTTGACCTCAATCGACTTCCCTTTTCCAGGTCCCCGTGGACAATCCTCTTTAAGCTGAAACAAATACATTTTAGAGAAACCTAATTTTCAAAATTTTATAATTTAAAATCCACAATTAAATGCTCAAGCTCTCTAGAAATCAAGCATTATGGATTTTGTATGTACATTCAAATTTCCAAACAAGGAGTGGTTTGAGAAGGACGGCAGGCGGAGATAACCTGGCCAAACTCTCATTAATCATTCAAGGTTTTGACATGGATGACAAGACTTCCCGCCTTTCTTCGTGTTGAGTCGTGGACAACAGAACAGGATTTCCAAAAAGGAATCCTATTAACTCGAGCCCACATACATGAGTAAATACGACATTCAGGGTGGTGAACAAAGTGCGGCTTTCTTTCCACCACTTATGTCAAACATTAATTCCACTGAACCGTCAACTCCACGGCCTTCTTTTTATAGGAAACCTTACCTCCGTTCCGAACAATTGACTTTCCACTTGGGAATTGAGGAACACACAGGGGAGGGAACTTTGTCGCGTTTCTAGAATTCCATTTGGAATCACCTTTAAGGAAATCCGGATCCATATTGTTTTCTTTGGTAATTGACAGACGGACATACGATCATTTATCATCGTCACATGTTGGACAGTCGGTTTGCATGCATTGATTCAAATGAAATTATGAAAACGGTAATTTCCACCACAGAACATTTGACGGAATTCCACAATAATAATGGCATCTCTGCACAAAAATAATTATTTTACATGCTGTCAACTAGATGCATGTGCTCTGATTTTGGAATGAGGGCTCATAAAATTTGGAAGGTTAAATAAATCCCCAAACATGTCGCATCCTTGACAAAGTCGTAAGGATTTTACAGAAGTGTGAAACTGGAACTGCTGAGTTGTGGTCCTCTTCCGACTATTTGCTGGTAAGAATCCCGTTAATCCTCCATTTATTGCACCATATTATTACACTCATTAAGCACGCGGTACGATCACCTCCTGTCTTCCTCCTCGTCTTCTCCGAAAATAATAAATCCCTCAAATATGAAAAAGGTTCCGAGTAAAATTTAAGCTGAATTGCCCAAACCAACTACGGGGCATGATATTACGGAATACAAATACAGTGTAAAACTGGTCATATCCCATTCCTTCTGTCACCCGTGCCCCAAAAAGTTTACGATGTGGATCCTCTGATATTGTGCTCCAATTTTGAGCTGCGATAACAATGTTTAACAGACTAGATTATGAATTGCACACTTTAGCCGTAAAAACTATAACAATTTTATTTAATAACGAAATAACGATCAACAAGGTTTCGGAGTAGAGTAGCCTACTAAGTCTCTCGATTAGCAAAATTTAAAATTGATACTTAATTGATAAGGTTTTCAAAACTGGCAGAAACTAGAACAACCACAATCGAACCTTAGCTGAATGACTCCTCAACATATTTGGATAATTATAATATTTCGTGAACGAACTGGAGTTTACGTCGGTGTTACGGACGAACTGACGAAAACCAGTAGCTGTCAACTCGTGCCATAATAAAGTGGATTATGATTTAAGTATAAAGTGATCAGATTGCCGATTGAACGAGTGAGTGGAAACCATTTATGAAGACACGGAGTGGCGACTGCTTGCTGCGCTCACCTTAAAAGAAACTTGTTTGAAATGATAAAGCTTTTAAGATATTTTCCGGATAAGGGTAGTCAATATCATTATCGGTTTTGGGATGGCTCCGCACAAAGTGAGCCCATTATTCAAGAAAACAAGTACGAAATTGTAAAGACAAACAGTAGCGTTTAAGTAGATCTACTTATGGTGATAAGATCCAATGAACGTGCGCGGAAGGCAGACCAAACAGCACGACTGCCTGCAAATGCTGTCTCTTTCTTATCATGTTTCTTGGTTGACAAGACACTCATCACACTAGTACGGTTCTACTAGCTTGGCTGGTCAATTGAAAATTGACTTTTGGTGCCGTTTTTGTAAATCCGTTATTTTGTCTCGTGCCCGACTCGGGGTAACATATTTTGACATAATACAATGCTTGATGATTCAAGCAATTAAACCTGTATGTGGCCTTTGGCTAAAAGCTAATCACATACTGGCGGCAACTTTCTATCAACAGCTCGTATTCCAAAATTGTACATCAATCTACATGAGTCACAAAACAGGAACTCCTAATTTTATCAAGATGATTCATCAAAATTTGTAAATTGACTTGCTTGATTAAAAGCTATTTAAGTAGGCGGCTGGTAGCTACAACTGAATACGTTTAATCGATATTTAACTGGGCAAGCCATCCGTATTTTATTTAAATGTAGAAACATTTCTGCTGTCTGTGTTGACCTAAACATATGCATTCCATTTTGTCACATTTGTCAGCTACAAATATTTTTAATAATTTAATTGAAAAATACAAAGGTTCATCATTGAGTCTGGTCCCTACTCTATGGGCTAGATTTACACCACTTCAGTTTACGCAGCACGGAGGCCATTGACCGGTTAGCGGTTAGATCACGATTCATTCTTTTACTAGTTTTGAGGTTATCAACTCAATTCTGACCACAAATCACTCCAGCTTCAGTTTTTCTACTTATTTTGAAAATGTCACTGGAGACGAAGGCAGAAGATGTAGGAGATTCAGGTGAAGGTGAAACCAACCCAAAGGAAACCGTGACATCAGAATCTGCTGCTGTTGAGGCAAACCAGATAGAGAATCCAGGTAGTTGATTGAATTGTAAATTTAAAAAAAGCAAGTTTGGCCAGGGTAAATATTCAGTACAATTGTTATGTTTAATGGATCTAACGATTGAAACTAGGTGACCTGGATGAGAGCGCTGGATCTAGTTACAACGATTATGCTTCTACACTGGAAGGTCCCAACGTTGAAGAACCAGAAACAAATGTTGAAGCCATCATTGAGTTTTACAAACCAATCAAAATTCCGGCGTTGGTGTACATCTGCATGTCCATGATGATCTGCTATGAGGATGGACATGCAATGACTGAACGTTTCCGTACTGGGAATTCAAGTAATTATTCACAAGCAGCGGCAAGAGTCATTCTCGTGGTGTTTGCTTTCTGGATATTTGGCTGCGTTCACTCTGTCATCCAGCTTTGCAAATACGTGGCAATGATTCTCAACAAATATTACAAGAAAGACCTCTACGAATTCCCAACTAGTCGTCGACCTCTGGTTAGTAAACTGCCCATGCATTCCAAAATACGATTCATAGTATTATAAAAATGTATTCCCAATTCCAGGCGGTCGGTGCAATGCTTCTCACAAAACTCGCTTCCATGCTTTGGACATCCTTATCGGCGTATTACATTTGTGATGAGAATAACTATGATTACCCCAACTGCAAATCATCTTTCCCACATCAGTTCTCGACCAATCTAATAGAGAAGGTAATTGAGGAACTTAAATCGATAGTAATAGTAACAATACCAAGGCAAGATTTTTTTTAATTAATTGAGTTTTCGCAATTGCTTCTACAGTTTGAATGCAAGCAAGGCCAGCTCTGTTCAGATCTCTTGATGCAAACACCCATGATCTTCCTCGCGTGGTGTGCTTTCTTTATTGGGAAAATCCTTATTCCGGAAGCAATGAAGGGTTTCCGAGAAGGCGAAGAAAATCGATTCAAAAAGTTGCCATATGGTTACCCAAGGTCAAAATCGCCTCCTCCAATCGAGGAAGTCAAGGTTGTCAAATCACATAAGTTGTATTGCTATTGTTGATTCAACTATGATGTCTGAAAAGTCTTAATTGAGTAACGTTCTGCTTCCAATTTACAGAATCAAAATTCTGTCGCCCAGTAGGTAAAGGAAAAACTATCACCATCTGTACTCAAACTGCTGTTATCAATAGAAAATTCCTAGCAAAAGTATTAAACGCACACATGTTTGGATCTCTCTCGGTCGAATCAAGAAATAAAATAAAGCATTGGCTTTTAAGCTAAAAGTTCACAAAACATCATGATAGATAACATTTATTAATTGCGAATCAAAGAGGTTCGAAGCCTTCCTTTCCCTCATCACCATCCCACGCGAATAAAATGCTCCTGTATCTATTCTGAGGTAAAATTCGAAGATGGAAAACAAAATGAATATTTTTGTACCAAGGCTGCATGCACAACATCCAACTCCCAAATTGTTTAAATTCCGTATAGAATTGGCACTCACATTAGTTCCAATTTGTATCTATGAATTACTTTATTTTTTATTGCCATTTATCCCACACTCAACTAAACAATAATTAATAATTATTGTTGGCAAATGTTTTGGCGTATTCAATTTATGGAATAAATGACGGACGGATGAAAAGTGACATGGACAGCAAATTGTTAAATTTAGGATTTTGCATTAAATTTATTGTTTCTAAATCCACAGCAGCTATAAATAATCATCTTTAATTAACAAAACAGCATTCCCTCACAAGTAAAATATGTGATTTTGCATATGCATCTATGTGTACATCTAGAGTTTTACAAGTTGACCCTAAAAAGGGAATTTGACCGTTTCCATAGAAATTTTGAAAACTTTGGGTGTTTGTTTCGTGGGACTGCGACCGCTCGGACCAAGGACATAAAAGGCGGAGTAGAAGATCTGCGAGCTCAGTTCAGTCCCGACTTCCGTGGTGTCAATAACTTCAAATTCTGCGACTCCAAGTCCAAATTCTAAATATCAAGTTCCAGAATCATGCGGACGAGGCCAAGACGGTTGCGGTTGTCATAAGGCTCCAGAGGTCGCAGATAGGCCACGGAGGATTCGGGATTTTGTGGCTCCTGTCATTCGTCGGATGTGTAAGTATTCAAATTTAATAATATATAATAATATATGGTAATTAATTTAATTTTAATTAATAATTAATAATTAATTTAAATAATTAATTTAACTTTAATTTTAATCTAAAGGTCTCCAGCTTCCCGTTGCCCTCTTGCTTGATGCGCCAGGTCAAACAGATATCAAGGTTGCTGTCGATCCGTTCTCAAAAAAGGTAGAGTTGAAATTTAACTAATTCTGGTGGATTTTAATGGCGAACATGTGTTAATTTTTTGAATGTTTTTTTAGGTTTAAGGCTGAAGTTTGGAAAGCCAGGGCAACGCAACGGGAGTGACTCAGTTCATGGGAGACGCCGACGATGACAGAAAAGGAGAGAGAAGCGGGTGCACGCTGTCGTCGTGGGTCATCCATAAGATGCCAGCGTGGGTCATCCATGATGCCAGCGTGTGGTCATCCATGATGACAGCGTGGGTCATCCATGATGCCAGCGTGGGTCATCCATGATGCCAGCGTGGGTCATCCATGATGCCAGCGTGGGTCATCCATATGATGTCTTTCGCCGTGGGATCTTCCGTCGTGGGTCCACATGATATCAGTCGTCGTGGGATCTTCCGCCGTGGGTCCACATGATGCCTTCGCCTAAAGATCTTCCGTCGTGGGTCCAACTTATTTCTTCCGCTCTGGGTCATCTGTCATGTCGCCGTGGGTCATATCTTCCGTTCTGGGTCCTCTGATGTCGTCATATAGTGAAGCCATCGGATGTCAATCATCGTCTGGGTCCTCGATTGTCAAGTCGTCGTGGGTCCTCAGCAAATGCCGGTCTAGAATGATATTGAGCTAGGATAAATATATTGTATCAGCTAGCTGGAAGTTAGATTAGAAATTACTGGATGTGAAATTACAATTAAGAAAAGCAATGTAAATAAAGCAATTATAAAATGAAAAATACTTCAAAGTTATAGTCTATTAAATACTTCAATTCGCCTGTAACACTGAATCCAGTTATTAAAAAATTAAAAGAGAAATATAGTTTCATGAATAATTAATCACAACATTTTTTGTGGGTGAACGTAAATTCTGAGATTCTGAGAATCATCATACAAATATGCAACACAATCTGAGTACAACCTCAAGTCAAACGGAGGTATATAAGGTCTGTAATTCTCTTGAATTATTCAAGATGAGGAATTGTCAAGAATTGTTTAATTGAATAGATTCGAAATACCTTCCAATCTCTTTGTTGCGGATATACTTTATCTTTTACTCATCGTCAGTTTTATCTGCACTATTTGCTTCCCAAGGTAACCGTACAATGAAAAGTATTTTATGAATAAATGCAATTTACACTGTTCAGAGCGCCTACAACTGTGGCTGCGAGACAGCGGAATTTTCGTTGTTGGGTTGATCGTGAAAATGGAGAATCATCATTATCAGCTAGAGAACCAAATAGAAATCAAGTTTCTATTGGCAGTCAGTGCTGCACTGCTAGGTACTAGTATCTTATTTGATACATTTCTCTCGGATAGGGGTGTCGCACTCACAACCGGAATTTACTTGTTCCATTTTTGGGCCCTTAAAATCTGCCTGACAGTTTTCCTTATGAATTGCGGATTAGCATACCACTATGGAGCAAAATTATTCGTGGCCAAGTTTTCATTCTGCTTCACACAAACAGCATTTGGGCGTCGTGATATTCATTTATTCCAAGTTTGTGTAGAGGTAGATAACATTTTAAAACAAAGTTATAAGCTAACCCCTTGCATTCTAGAACATTTACCCAGTTTGACAAAATATAATTGCGCAGTGAGCAGTAGGATTGAAATAAATTTAACATTTTATAGTTTGTTTCCGGATTTGTTGTAACTTGTGCGGCATTACCAATATGGCTTTCTCTTCGTGATGGAACAATTGGAAGTTTTATTGACAGAAATTGTAAAAGTTTTTTAAATGGGCTGTATCTTGAAATTTCTGATGCCGTAAGATTTTGATTTTTGTAAAACTAACATTAATATAAATAAAACTGATAGTTTAAACCGTTATCATAGGTGTGTGAGACACCACCAGTCTCAGAATCTGAAAAGATTGACATCAAGCGTCTTCCCTTTTGTGAAGAAATTATGTATTGTTTGCCAATTATGATTTTTACTCTCGCTTCCACCTGGGGAACAATTTATTTGTACTTAAAATGCACAATTGCACTATCCGAAATCGCCGATTCAGCACCCCTTCCGGTTGCCGAAGCCCATATAAGGGAAACCACGGGTAATGTCGCCTTGTCTGGAATACATCGAAGCTCAGGGCAGCGAAACAGACCGCCTAGACCCCAGATTCCTTTAGCATACCCAGTCCATCACCCTCTTCAATCTTCCAGCCACGTCCTTGCGGATTAATTTTGTTTGTAAATACAATTTGTTTTGTAAATAATTTCAAAATGGCCGACCACCAATTAACTGGGTTGTCATCCAGTGGAAGTGGCTTCAAGCCGCAATAAAACCAGAAATGAGATGTTTTTCATTTTCAAGAAATAACAGGACTTTTTATTTACAACTGTGTTGGCATGTAATGGTCAGAGAACCATGGGGGACCCTGAGCATTTACAACATGGGAGGAAAGAAAGGACGGTGAAAATCAACCACTTCGGTTAAGGAGTAAATCCTCCATTTATAAATCGCACCCGTGTTCCTATTACAAGGTGGGCTGGGTAGTCCGTGGTTTGGAAGGCTGGACAAGGTGAGAGAGATTCAAAGGAAAACATCTTAAAATACGGACGGGCAAGGGATTGCAGGGAACGAACGACAAAATGTTTACAACGCCAGGTAAAATAAAATGACGAAATAAAATCCACCTGTATTAGCCCATTGGTCATTTGACTTGGAATTGGGGGCACGAGCTCCGCTAGTACGGAAAGTAGTAAATAAATATAATCAATTAGCTCATTTTTCAGCAACGCTTAAAAGCTACTTGTAACCTTTTATGTACTAGACATTTAAAATGTCTGTATCGCATAAGCATTTTCTGCAACAAATTGTGCCCGCATAAACATTGAAACAATTTCACAAACTAGTATTACTTGTCTTTAACTAAATGCATACTTGTAAAATATTAAAAATGACACAAAAGTCAAGAATAAGAAATAATGAAATTTCCATGAAAAACCCAATTCCTCAGAATTCCGCCCACAACAAAGCATTCCAAAAAGTCCAGTTTTACCCGGAAGAAGCCTGCCTCCAAATCCTTTCCTCGAAAATAGAATTTAAAACTGTTTTCAAACCCACAATAAACTCTTTGACAAGCAATTACATTCCAGTCCTCCATAGAAACATTTCCCTTACCCAATAAGAAACAGCACGGGAGTTCAAACCAATGCAATATAATTTAGTAATTTAGACCAGACAGCAGCGGTCTTGATGTGGTATGGTATGGCCGGCCGTAGTAGTCCGTCGTAGTTGTGTAGTAGGGCAATAGGATAACATAATAACAAGACGTCAAGTCTAAGTAAACTCAAGAAGACGTCAATAATGATTCCAAGGAAGGAAGGAACCAACAGTAGTGGAATAGACCCAAATCCCTGAAGCGAAGGAAGTGAGTGGAGTCGTCGTCTTGTACAAAAACGGAAATTGAACCAAATAAAATAAACAGCAGGGGTGGTGGAGAAGAGTGAATTGGATTATTGGGTGTGGAATTGTTAGGCGAAGCCTGGTCTGTGTCTGTCTGGGTTGAAGGGAATAAAAGCAATCTTCTCGCCTGACGGAGGAGCGGAGTCATAAAATAAAATAAAAGAGGAAAAAGGAAGGAGGGAAATGTTAGATTTGGTTTGGGGCTGGGGCGCATCTTGGAGGTTTTCTCGTCTCAAAACGACGCATAGTAATGCGACATGATTTTCCACTGATCGAAAGAATAAGCGACTCGCCTTTTGGGTCCATGATTGGATGGAACACTGGCTATTATTCTACACTTAACTCCGCCTCCTCTCTCAACGCCTAGGACAACCCAAGCACCCGCCCTCACCAGTCCAAGTCCCCCTTCAATCAGGGCAACTCCGAAGGACAACAAAATCCCTCTCCAATCCAAACCCATCCTCTAATTCAATACCAACTCACCATCCGACAACACTCCCCGTCTTCTAATTGACACTAAATTATCAACACTCTGGGCGGACGGCACGAAAGGAATTCCTAGTAATTGTCAAAAAATAAAATCAAACAAATTCCGTGTTCTGATTGCAATTTTTAAAAAAACTCTAAATACAACATTTATTTTGAAATACAATTCCCCAGTGAAAAAGTGAAGGCGAAGTGAATATTATATTTTGTGGTGCAGTTTACAGGGATTGTAGTAAAGTCGAATGCATATAATTCACAAAATGCAGCCTTCAAGGGCCCAACTTGGAAGTGAACATTCGGACTTGTCATCTAACTTGAATTTGACAAATATGAACATGAGTTGTGCAGCTAATGGATTGCTGAGAATCCATGATATTTTAAGGCCAAGAGGAGATTTGTTGTCTCATCCACATCACATCCAAGCCCATCATCCTCATCATCATCATCCCCACCATTTACCGCCTCATTTGACGGGATTTGGGAATCCCGGACTTCAAAATTATTCATCTGCTTTGAATATGAAGGCTGCGCCGATTTCTCCACCAAATGGATCGGACCAAAGTCCACCTGTGACTCCCCCTCTGCATTCCCCGGATTCAATTGATTTGAAAAATCGAGGCCATGGGAGGAAATTGGATATCGAACATGATCATGACCAGGACAGCGACGATGGAATGCATCACAGTGGGAATGGAAAACATTCTTCAGATAAAGGTGAGCTGTCCAAGTTCTCATTTTAATTAATAAACAAGATTAAAATGTAGTCAATTCGTTTTTGATAGCCCAACTTAAACTATTGCGCTGTATAGCTTTATAAATCCATAATGTAAAATTATAAAATGACGCTAGCTCCTCTATCTGTTAATGAAAACCAAACCTGCTTCACGCAGTTAAGAATCCATCCAGATCAAGTCTCAACGACATACTTTAGAAATAAATATTTACCATTTAACAACTGTTTCTTACTAGGTGTTTAAAATTTGGACTACCATTATTATTAGAACGATTCTTCATTCATCATTAATCAGTTCAGCTTACAGTTGACTAGTTAAATATGAGTGTTTAGTTATTTGGATAGCAAAACACTTTTAACCGTGCATGCAGGTTCTTGTATAATAACGAAGCTATTATAAAGTTCAATTCTCTTTTTTAAAATTTGCAATTGTGAGAAGGCAAATTAAGGATTTTTGTGTAGAGCTAATATACTACACGCAGTACTGAGTGTATGTGTCTGTATAGTAGTGCATGCCGGACGTGCATAACTGTTAAGCTGCCATACAAGTCTGTGAATTCAATTGATTTCTTACCACATTCCATTCCATGCATAATTACAAATTTTTATCTCTGGATTAGCTAAGAAAAAGGAAAGATTTCAATCACGGCAAGTCTAACTCAGCCCATGCCTATGATCCATTCAAAAGGATATCATATAAATGTCAACTGGTTGTCACAATAGAAAAGGTCAAAAAGTCAAGAGGTTTCGACTGTCAAGCCGTGTCATGGGGCACAAGCCTTTTCAATTACATTACAACCTACTACAATCACAATGCTGGCTGCCGAGTCGAGTTTACCTTTCAAAATTTACTGGAATTACACACAATGAGCATGAGGGGTTGGGGACACCTTTACAACAATGTTTAAATTTTACCCATCCCGACAGACAACTTTACTTCAGTTCGGACTCTCAAAGTCAGGCGGGGGAGTTGGGGTGAGAGGTCCTATAAATAAAGTGCTTTTGAGGTACTCCAGCCTTTGCAACAATTTGAGTCCCTTTGAGGAAGGAAAATTAGTTTTTGTTGCTATTTAGTCGGTGGACAGGAGGGACCGGTGGTCAGCTTTAAGGCTGGACAATGGGGACTCCCTCCTACCATGCAAAATCCTGTGAAAACGGCCACCCACGCTTCAAACACAAATTTTGGTTGCAGGCTCAACTTACACACAATTTAATCACAATGCTCAAATGTGACACATGAAAGCGTGCAACTGCGGCTGTACCTTTCATCAAAAACCTCCACAACTGTTGTCATATCCGACTTGATTATGATGAATGATTTCCACTGGACTCATTTTTCAAAATTTCCACACCAAACATGCAAAACTATTGTCTCAAATAAAAGTGTTGTATCTGAACATTTTTTCGAACTTATTCCGAACCTGGTAGTCTACAATGCTTAATTGAATTTATATCGTAAATTTTACTCGACTTTAGATAGATTCATGATTTCTCCAAATTGTGCTATTAAATTGAATGATGGTATACAATAAATATCTACAGTAAAATTTTAGAATGGATTTGTATGGACTTGAGCTATAGGACAACATAAATAATCCTCCCTCACACCTTTTGACTTTGTGGATCTCCGGTCCGGCCATGATTCATTTCATTGCATTGGGCCGGGTCGGAAACATACAACACTTCACAGGGGGTAACATTTAACTACCCGTCTGAAGTGTGAGTGGAAGTTTTGGACTTTATTGGATGGATTTTAACGTTTCTTTTTACCTAAACAGCTTGCCGAACTAACTCCACTTCCTAGTCCACCGCAATGGGTTGTCCTTGTCAGGTTTAGCACTTAATCTTTATCCACAGAACAATAAATAGGGAAGTCCAGATCCGGAAGCGGATGGCATATTATTTTAGGGTTATATCCCTTTGACCGCACTTGCTAAACCCCTTTTACGCGTGGAATGGAAACAATACTGAAGCTTGAATTCCTATTAATCAACATTGTTGTTCTTTTATGACTTTGTGTAGATTCGGACAAACTGAATTCAGGAGGGAACGGTGGTTCAAATGAAGGGATTCGACGCTACCGCACAGCTTTTACCAGAGAACAATTAGCACGGCTGGAGAAGGAATTCTTCAAAGAAAACTACGTTTCTCGGCCAAGAAGGTGCGAATTAGCCGCTCAGTTGGGCCTTCCTGAGTCTACCATCAAGGTAATCTTTTTATTTCTATAAATCGGCTGACTCCATTCTTTAGTTTGCTTTAACTAACCCAAAAATTAAATTTACAAACATTATGTGATCCACCAACTCCCAATTTGTGTTTACACAAATAAATTAAAGCAGCCGTTCTTCTCGATTTAACCACTCAATACTAATATGTCATAAGACCGCACTCGAGATGGAACTGTAATTAAGTATAGCATTTCTAACCATTTAGTTAAATTTGTGTATGGCTTTGACTTTACAAATTATTTACATCTTTTGTGTTCACGGGGAAAAAATTCGTTCCCGTTTGCCAATCTTCAGAAACGCACAGAAGCTTGCCTTTGCACAATGTTCTGAACTCATTATCTTTAATACTAGTTTCATAGACTTGGCTGTCTTAATTAGTCTCCCACTAACCTGCACCCATGAATAGAGGAGCTCAAACCTCNCACTAACCTGCACCCATGAATAGAGGAGCTCAAACCTCCATGTTTTAATTCCTTCCGAAATGATGCTCCGGGTTGAAACTTTCTTGCTCATAATCTGAGATAATGAGAGAAGCGGAGGAGAGATGATGAGAAGTAAGGTTCATAAAGGTCCTCATGCAGAATTTAAGAATAATTTTCTTAGAAAAGTGGCTGAGGACGGACGGGGTGGTAGGAACGGGAAGTCCATCTAAAACCGTGAGGTCCTAAGTGTTTGCTTTAATGCTCCTTCTTCCTTTGGGTCATAAATTGAAATCTTATGAAATGGAGACGAGTAAAGTGTTGGTAATGGTGTTAAAAGGGATCCTCATAAAAATCAAACTCTGTTTCACATTTTAAAAAAGACGAACACACCGGGGAATGGGGTTGTAAGTGAAGCCAAAGTACACAAGCGTCCTTCGTAATATTTCCCTTGTATTAAAAGTTATAAAAAGAAACGCAGGAGGAAAGGGTTGGATGGTGGCTTCAGCTCACTTCACGTCTTATCATTACTCGATAATTGAACTGCTAAAATTTCGGTGGAATTTGCTTTCTTGTATGAAAAGGCATCATGGGGAGAGACAATAAGGAATGCTCCTTCCTCACTACCACTACAAATACATAACAATTCCCCTTCCGTGTTGTGTAATCTTGAGGACAAAGAATACCCCCAAAAAACACGTTAAAAATTAATTAGCAACTTCCCGCTACTAGTTCTCCGTCGAGTGTAATTTTCTTATCTCTAATCTTGTACTTCTCAGCTAAAAGCTTGTAAACGCACTTTGCTATCTCTCCGTGTGAAATTTTCTGTCATGTGTTGTTTGTGGTTTGTGTTTTCCCATCCCTTACCCACGTGTTAATATCAGAACCCTTAAATATCTTTTGCAATTCACAATAAATCAGATTACGTTGTTTACGCAAACTAAACTTCTAACTCCTTCAAATTTTGGCAACATTTTTTTGCAATCCTCGCGTCCAATTCTGCTTCTTCTAAAATTTAATTATTTTTCTGTTTCATTTTCTAGGTTTGGTTTCAAAATCGCCGGATGAAGGACAAAAGGTAAATATCAGATTTCATTTTAACTATTTTAACCTGCAACGTTTCAACCTTCAATAGTAAATTTTAACATTTTCTTAACTCATAGGCAAAGATTAGCCTTGGCTTGGCCGTACGCAGACCCAGCATTAGCAGCCTACATTCTCCATGCCGCAGCAGCAGCATCCAATTACCCATACAACCCAGCATCCCTTTACCCAGGGGCATATTATCCTCATCCAGGAGCTGGAGTTCCAACTGGACTCTCTCCCCAAAATCGAACTTCCTATCCCCAACAACCACAGCCCCATAATCAATCTGGCTCAGGAACAACCCCGGTCCGTGGTTTTCCTCCACAATACACAATGGGTCGATCCCATCTTCAAGGAAGTCCACCCCATCATATTCAGTCACATTTTAATCTTGGAACTTCATTGGGGATGAGGAGTCCAATGGACACTTCCTCTTTGGAACTTTCACCCCGTGTTCCAATCCCAACCACAGCCGCTGTGTCCCCAACATCTTCAAATTCCTCTGGAGACTCTTGTCATCAATGCATCACAGTTGTAGATGGACCCCCTTCCTCTGGGGGAAATAGTAGCACATCTTCCTCTATGATCTCACCCATTCATTTACATATGCACTCAGGTAGTCCCCTTCCATCTCCACCTTCTCAACAATCAACTACTACATTATCATCAGGTAATAGTACGACGACGCACTCAGCTCCAACCCTTTTCCAACCCTACAAGGAAATCACCAAAGTTTAATTCTTTACATCACATCGTAATTCAGGTTTTTATTTGTGGTACATAGGATTGGCCATGGATTTTATTTGCATAAATTAGCAGCTTCGGTTTCGATAATTAAATATTTAGTGGCTCACTGTTGCACGGCACGGCAATGTGTGTGTATCCAACTTGTCAATGAGAAGGCCCAAAAAACGAGGCTCTCGTAAATGGAAGGTTAATCCAACTGTAAAAGAAATCCGTACTTACTAATAGGTAGGAGGTGGGTGTGCCGAAATGTCTTAAATAAGAAATGTACATTCATTTGTAATTGCAATTAGCTAGTTTGCCATGTAATGTAGAGAAACAAGTGTTAAATGTGCAATACAAATTATTACATGTGAGTATAGTATAATATTTCGGATCTCTTTAATGAGTACTAATTGCAAGTGTAATTCGATTTGTTTATTGTGTATAACAACGTAGGAATGAATAGAAGTATGTAATGTCTTGTACATTTTTTTTGCCTTCCGCCCTCGAGGTATTCCTTATTGAGAGTAGCGGCTCGGCTCGGCTCGGCAGCTAATTTTAGCGTAGGCCATAATGTGTTAGTGTAGATGCAGAGTGCAAGTGTAAATCTTAGTAACTGTAGTGCATGGCTGCGTTTCTGGTGAATCCGACTTGCCTCCTAATAAAATGCTCAGTTGAACTATTTTATTTCATAATGTAGAGAAGTTTCATTCGTGATCATTGTTATGCTACCATGTTTAATGTCCGAATAAAATCGTGCAATACATTACTTCTATTATCATCATTCATATATTTAAACTCGGCGGGCAGATTATCTATCCAATTCTTGAATTCCCTATCTTCAGACCAAATATGGAATAAAAGAAAATGTATTTTTTATTTAAAAAAATATAAACATAGCTCGCAAAATTCGACGCCAATACAAGTTTAACAATAAATTTTAATTTAGCAACCATTAGGTATTTAGTTGAACCTGCAAGTCCAGCGACAGAAAAACTGAAAAAAAACCATTTCACAATTCTCTGTCTTTTCTCTTCCTTCCATACGTTATTCCATTTTTCCTGATCATTGGTTCATGATCTGCTATGTTCGAGGTAGGTTATACTTGGTAGCGACAGTAAACGTCTACGAAACACGTTTAAACAATGTTTGTTTCCTGTGATCATACGTTGAGGAGTCTATGGTAGTCGAGTCAAGAAAATGCAATTAAGATATGAGTTTGTCTGATGGAGAAAGTAAGGGGAATGAAGTCAGGCTTGACGACCGACACTCACATTTCATCTTGAATTGGTTGGGGATGAGGAGCACAGCCATAAAATGGGAATCACGAAGGACGGGCGTAAAATAGCATCGTAAAGGCAGATAATACAAAGTGGCATTTAATATTACGAAGGATCAATTCAAGGAAACACTTTTTCCTTATCACTTCATAAAATATTATAACTATGTAAAAACGTTTCAGTTTCTTCACCCTCATACAAGGGCTAATGCAACGTGCTTATATCAACTCAACGCATCTTAGCTTGTACATCCTTCACGGACTTAATTAATTGCCCTAGTTTCCAACTGTAAAAAGGGAGTGTTCCACTTGACTGAAAATTACATAAATTTCTTTTGAGGATCACAATTAAGTTGAGGTATTGTAAGACGCCGGTCTATTTTTTTATTGAATGAGTTTCTGATCCTTTGTAAATATATGTTCGCTGGGTTGTATTTTCTTTCGGCTTCATAGGTTAGCGTGTAGTCAGTTGGTTGGGTGGCTTAATGAAACGGAATGATTTATCTTCACCGAAGTGAATAAAGCCTGCTGGTGCTTGGGGGGAAGGGTGAATTGATTTGACTTGATTGTCGAGTTAATAGGAAAGTGAGGATGGGAGGCTTTGGGTTATGTTGTTTTGAATTGGAACAAGATGGGAGGGAGAGATTTCCAATTATTCAAATGAATCCACACATGATCCCTCCCTATTTTAACTCCTAAACAACAGCTTTGGGCACATTTTAATCCAATTCAACGAGCCTTGTCAGTTGGGGAGCATCATCTTGCAGACAAGCGATCACTTCCAATTACCTGATTTATCTCCATTCATCCATCAATTTTTCAAAAAAAACATATCGGCTCCCTGTGTGTGACCTGCACACGACTCAAAGTTTTCCTCAGAAGGGGATCCTCCTCAAATTTAATTATTAAAATCCAAAACCCGCTAAAATTATAGAAAACCTTAAACTTCCGTCGAGTTGAAATCTTCTTTAAGGGGCTCAACATGAAGTTAAGTAGACAAGAGAACAAACCGACGCAAATCCCCGGTCTTTTTGCCGCACCTGCAACAAAATGTCACTCATTGGCTTGGGGTTGTAAGTTGAGTCAATACCACTAAAAAGTACTAATACCTCCACTCCAATTGAATCCACTTGGAGAAGCCCAAGCCCAGGCCGCACCGCGAGCAGGTTCGGAAAAGTTTGCTCCACTTTTTTTACACAATGGTTGAGTTTGTAAATGAAATCCCAAGGAAAACAGTGGGGGCACTTAACTTCTAATCGCGGCAAAGTTTCATAGGCGATAATCCTTTTAACTCGACTTTGTCGCACATCTGTGGCCCCGTCCACTCCATGTAATGTACGTAGGTATGTATGTTTGCTTTTACCGCCTTCCGCTAAATGCATGACTGCTGACTGGATTTCCTGAAAATAGACATGGGTTCTAAAGACCCAGGAAGTTAAATATGACTGACTCGTCGTAAAAAGTTGGATGGGTTGAAAGGGCCCTTTCAAAATATATTTGATGAAGGTTTTTAAATAAACGCGGCTGAATGGTCTCCACCCTAATTGAAGAAATTAGTTAGGAGAGAAAAAAAGGAATAATCGGTGAGAATCATTCTTACGTTACATACTTACGTCCGCGTCCGTAAAGTAAGTGAAGCCTAGCCCGACCATTTCCCATCCTTTTTCGGATATATTTTTGCTGTCTTTTTTGGTAATGGAGGGGAAACATATGGAGGAGATTGCTGTGCTAGACTCCATTCATTCGGGTAGTCAGTAGACAGTAGGTTTAGGTACAGGAATCCCCGGATCCGGGTATAATAGTAGAAAGAAGATTGACGAAAGATGAGAGTGGGACGTAAAGTGAAGGGGAAATGTGGAGAAACGGAGGCGGAGGGACTGAGATTGGCTCCGAGACGAGAATTGATGCTCGGAGTGAACCTCCAATGGAATTGAGTCTCGTAATAGCACTTTATGAGATAAATTACAGCAATATTTCTTGGGAATAAAATGCAGTCGAGACAGATAATTTTTTCCCTTGTCTCCCGGACAGAGGACATTTTCTTTCCCTTCCTTCCCCGTATATCTTTATTTGGCTGAGACTCACTCTTATTCCATGTAATACTCGGATTCCAGTTGAACTCATCCATCCCAAGGTTTACTTTATCTTGATACATTTTACATTAACTTTCTCCATTCCTTTATTTTATCCTTCATCATGGTTCCTTTCCTCTTGCGCATTGTCCCAAATCATTCCTCTCTCTTTAGTATGCATTACCATAGTTTCAACATTTCCTCCTTCAGCTTTCCCTAGTTCATCTATTTTATCGTCCATTTTATTCCACTTCATGTGCTCCGAGCGAATGGATTAGGATCCTCTTAGCCCATCATTTTCCATTTAAATGGAAATCTACTCTCCTGATAATGGAGTGGAATAATTTGAGAATTACTGCGATAATTTTGAATTCCTTGCGCGCGCAGATTCAAACTCGGCCTACTCGGCCTCAACCACATTTTCCAAATTATTTCCAATATTCCAAGACTGCAAATTGTGATTCTGAAGTTTTTAATTGCTCCTTCGTATGCATGCAATCTAACATTGGCTCTGAGAGTGTTTAATTGCTTTGCTTAACTCACTCCACAAGTTGGTTTTCCTCACTGGAGTGTTTACCCATCTGTTCCTATTTGTAATTAAATCTCAAAAGTTTTGATGAGATGGCTGAGAGGGAAGTAGGGAGAGAGCTATTAGGACAGAATTGGCAATTAAATGAAACTCCAGTGAATTTGGACTCATGGCCAAATCCAACTCCTTCAATTGTACAACTACTGAAGTCGTATAATCCAAAGTTTGGAGGAAGCCTTCTGTTTGATTTTACAAAAACACTTTCAAATTTCACGCTCAAATTGACCACCCCCGCGTCCCTTCAAAGCTAAATATAACAATGCAATGGAATAAATTAACTCTTGCAAACCAGACGGCTGAGTTACGTACCAAACGATTCAACCGAATTTTGAGTGGAAAATACTTGTTCTGTTGTGGTGTGGATTAAGGGATGTCGTAATTACTCCTCCATTTCATTCCATTTGTGGTGAGGTCGTTGGTGGGGCTGGCCATTATCGTAAATCAAATCGAAGGGAGGAATGAAAGTGTAATTGGTTGGAATGGTGGCTTTTCACAGATTTTGATGGTTTGCGCAACACCCACACGCTACCTAGTACCTACTATACATTTACCACGATAAAATTATTCTAAATGAAAGGATCCTACAAAGTTTGACCTTTTGGCAGTTTTCTTTTGTTTTGGGGTTTGTTCTTTTCAAGAACAGAAATGCTGAAAAAATGCTGAGTTTGTCGCGCTGTTGGTAAAGAAATAAAATTTGAAACTGGCAAAATTACAGAAAATCCTTGGGACTTATTGCGCATTTTGAAATTGAGTATATATGAATTTTCACCTATAAAAATGGACCCAGACTTGCGACAATGATTCAGTTTCATCTATTGCTGATATAAAAAGCCAACATCTGCTGAAATTACAGATTGATGTTTATAGCCATCTAAACACCGATTCTAAATTATAAAATTTATGCTATAACTAGGAGTATGACTATAATTTCTACAAGATAACCTTGGCGGAAATGAGCTTGAGAAATTTGAAATTGCCCTCTTGTAAATCTCCTGAAAGTATCCTCTATCTTCTGTAAATACAATCGTCCAAAACTGTAAATAAAAATGATCAGACCTTTGTAATATATGTTATAGTTTACGAGAGCACAGAATCGTTCAAAATCGAAATTAAAAAATTAAAATTGAGTCCGTTAGCCTATGTAATTCCCTTGTGGGTTTGAACGAACAATTGGTTTGAAAATCAGACGGATCAATTAGGAGGGAGAGAGAAATGAGGAGGGATGGAGGGGTCGCCTTTGATTACAGTCAACCCCCCGCCCATGGTGACTTTGATTTAAGCCTGGAGAGGATCCAAAGTAGATTTTAAATGGACAGGGTTAGGTCGAGTGATAAATGAGCGGCTTTGACTCCCAGTCACTCGCTTCCCCTGTCCTCATCTCAAATAAAGAGGATAAATTGGTGGAACACATGTCATGGGGGCTTCGGGGTTTTGAGCCCTATAACCCAGCTAATATTTATGCTCACTTATTCACACCTCTCATCCATCCAGCTGCCTGCCACGCAAAACCACGCAAATTACTTGGGCTCCTTGTCAGGCACGCGGCCTCTCCCCAAACAACGGATCCATCATTCATCACTTCCAACATAAAGTTTCCAAGAAAATTTCATCCGTCCTCAGAAATCCATCACTGGGGACGATTAGAATAAATCATCTCGGGAATCCTATGGCTCCCGTGCCAAGTTTTTGATTAACGCTAGTCCTCGCGCGTGTATTTGTTGCCAAAACTATCTACTAAACTAAGCAATATTATTTTAAATAGTTTTTGTATTAGCCTGTAGTTGTTTCTCACATGATTCAAAACTTTTATTTGAGCCAACGGTACGGTTCAATCACATCATCTGAGTGTATTTCTGTACAAGTAATATTTTAACCATTTAGTGAATGGCTTTTCATTGTGGTCTTTATTACAATAACCTAGGATTGCAATTCGTTTTTTAAAAACTTTCGGTTTTCACAAAGAAAAGTGTAATGACGACAACATATTAAGGCACTGGCGGCAATGAACGCTGTCTCGCCAAGACAAAGCCGGGCTTTTCAGGTCACTGACCACTGTTTCCATTTCACTCATTTCCCTTTCGTCTGCCTTTTGCCTAAGATTTGAAACTTAAATCCGGAAGGATTGGAAATGAAAGAAGCCGAAGGAGACGAAGAACAAGATGTATGATAATGATAATCCATCCATTAAAAGCATGGATACATCTTTAGCTCCGTTTGACTGGGCTTGAGTTCATTCAAAGGCTTCAAACCCAAAGAAAAAACTGTAGTCCCCCTGAATACTTTAAAATTAGGAAGTCAATGGAGCCAGTCTCCCCGGAATCCACCCGACGCGGCGCGGCGCCCGCCTTCCCTTCCCTAAACTCATTTCGATTGTTTTGACTTTCTCTTTTTTTAAAGGGAATCTTGGCGGAGGAACTGTACTTCCTTAAGTTCAGAGACGCCGGTTTTTGCCGCATCACAGCCCGGCCTCATCCGTTGTTTACAATGTTATCCACTGAACCTGGCGCGCCGACGGATCTCAAGTGTCTGTATTTCAAGACAACTTGTTTAAATTCCGATCCCACTATGTGTACATTATGGAATTCAAATTAATTGTTATATATTTGTCTGTATGGATTAGCAAATTAAAATATTCCAGCAATTTCAAAACCAAATTATAAATTAGGAAGTTTTATT
The DNA here is from genome assembly GCA_036851895.1 of Orthonychiurus folsomi. Taxonomy (NCBI): domain Eukaryota; kingdom Metazoa; phylum Arthropoda; class Collembola; order Poduromorpha; family Onychiuridae; genus Orthonychiurus; species Orthonychiurus folsomi. The sequence continues at coordinate 16,412 of JAAXYW010000427.1, read as the reverse complement.
AGGTTCGAATTTTATTTCAAAATTGAAAATTTTATGCTGCCATTTATTAACACAATAAAAGTCGATAGAAAGAATATTTCTTTATTCATAAAGAGACTCTGCCTTTCACAACGAAAGTAGCCAAACGACTCAAAATACAATGTTCATCATTTTTTACTAAATACAAAATTGGTTAAAGTGGGTATGTAAGCATCGTAACATCCAGGGAGTTTATGAAGACTGTGTGTATATGTGGTTTTGTAAAATCTAAGACGATCCTTTGAGGGCTGTAAGGGTTACTTCATTTCTCAGTGATAGTGGTAGACGAAATCTCTTTCGAAATTCCTCAAAGAAACTAGTTACTGTTCCCCTTGCGCCGATTAATAGTCCTATTACTTCCAATTTCTTCAGTTGGTATTTCATGAGCAGGTCCGGTTATATATTTTTAAACTCTTTTATTACAAACTAACACGAGTTCCGTACCGACCCAGGGCTTAAGAATCCATTGAGAAAATCAAATGCTTAATTTTTTTCTTCGCTTTGTCAAGTCGGCATTGGGTTCTTTAATTCCTTCTTTAGCGTGTAGCTTCTTTAGTCTTAGATGGTGGATTGAGTGGGGGATGAATGCTATTAGAATGAATGCTTACTTAAGACTCGTGTAATTGAAAAAGTAAGTAGAAGTAAGATCCATTCATGAGACTCTCTCACACAAAAAGACCTTCCTTCGTCGGGGGAATCTTAATGGGTGTCATAATTTTCCTTTAAGTGAAACCATTACCGGGTGGCAAGATACACTTGATGACATGAAACAGCCGCCTCCCGCTCCTCCACCCATTACATCCAAGTGCGAACGCCCAACCAAATTATGATTTTTTTTTCATTTCCTAAAGGAGCAGATGTGAAAGATCCATTTCACTTGATCCTCTCAGCCATTCAAACCTGACGGCGTCTTCAATGCTAATAAAGAGAAGGAGAAAAACATTGCATGCAGTTCTGGCATATTTTTTTTTGCAGAAGTCTGAGTTATGAATTTTTCTAATCGTCTTCGTCGGTGTTACTGGTGTGGATGATTTCACATCAACACTTTGCGTAGGTCAGCTGGCTGGAAGTGGCGTAATAAATTTGTGTGCTCGCCAATATTTTTTTGCGAATGAGTAAGTTATGCACAGATTTACATTTTTAAATGGAAGAGGAAACCCTTGGCTTTTAATGGGCTAATGATTGGCATGATTAAATGCATCAGGCATTTAGCAATGTGCCAAACTACTTTATCTTGTGCTTCGTGCGTTTAGCAGCGATTAATTTATTGAGTGCTCAGAAGTAAGTGGTTTGGTTTTTTACTTAAATAAATAATTACGGGTGTGATGAAACTCATTTGATTTTGAAAATTAAATTTATTGCGAACTACAATTCCAATCAAAATTTGAATAAGATGTTTAGTTTAACAAAGTATTATTCCAAGTTTTTTTGAACGCAGTTAATTATTCCCCATCATAATCTGGATACGCAGCATAGTTCCTGCGATGTCCGGATTTCTGTTTTGGAATTATCCAGTCATGATCATGATTTTGTTTTTTTTGGTCTTGTTTTCTTTGAATTTTAGCTTCCTCTTCCTCGATTTGCTGATGCAATATATGCAATCCTAATTTTTTATCTTCCTCCCTGCCTTGGGATTCTACGCCATTAATAATGCCAGGTTGAAGTGGTGCATGTCCAGGATCCATGTGCTCAAGCGTAGGTACACCCTGTGAATGCGAGGACTGTAAATTGTGTCGGAATAATTCTGATAATTGATTGTGGATATTTTGCAGCAGCGATTGTTGTTCTTGTGCCATTTCCGGTTGAATGTGGGGAAGGGCAGGAGGTGCTTTATTTTCCGGAGTTTGTAAATCCTCAAGAAGTAATTGCGAAAGAGTATTTACAATGTCGGGTAGATCGGATAGGAAATCAGGGCCAGGGAGATGTGTTTGTGTAATTTCCGGGTCCGGACTTAGTGACATTGGGCTATTGCCATTTGCTTGTTGCAGAATTGCAGACAATTGAGAGTGTATGTCCTGCAATTTTGGGTAATTTTCAGGGATCAGTTTCGGATGTTGTTCGCGATGAAGCATTTTCAGAAATCTGATTTTGGATTTGTTGAATTATTTGGACATCCGGTTTTGGTGGTGGTGGAATAGGTGGTAAATTTTGTTGGGCTGCCGATGGAAGTCGTTGTTGTTGAATAGGGTTTGGCCATGCCATTTGCATTGGCGCTTGTGACTGCTGCATTGGTGGAGAAAATAACGGTGGACCTTGTGGTTGAGGATTTTGGAAATTTGGATTTTGCATGCCTTGTTGTGGAAATGGCTGCGGTAGATTTAGCCCTGGTTCTGGGTGTTGGATATTTTGCGGAAACGGATTTGGTGGTGGTGGTTGGATTGAGAATCCTGGGGGTCGCTGTTGTCGTGATTGTTCTTCTCGAACTAATTCCGATACAATTTGATCAGGACTTAAATGATCTTGAAGCATTTGTTGTAATGGAGTGTTGTGGAAGCGTTGCATCTCAAGAGGCAGTGGAATGGATCGACTTGGCTGCTGTTCGCCGAGGTTTTGCTCAGGTCCAAAATTTGGCCGAGGGAATGGATTCTGTGGCTGCGACATGCCCATGCCCATACCCAAGTTATGATTTGGTATGAATGGAAACTGACCTTTCATTCCATCTGATATTTGCTGGCCAATGATTTGATGAAGTGGATCATCGTTTTGTCCATGTCTTGTTACAGAGGATTGAAACTGTGAGGAAATGTCCTTAAGAATTTCCGCCGTTTTTTGTTGAACGGTGGATTGAATCTCAGACTCAATGTTGGGTGCACTTAATACACATACAAATGACAACGGTAGCACTATGAAGGACGAAATGACAATCATTTTGAGGGTCTATTTTATTGAATCCTAAATAACTCGAATAGGTGCTGGTCTTAAGTCAATGTGACTAGTCGGTGCACTCCAATGTAATATTAAAGATTTGGATAATGTGTACTGTACGTTTAAACAATGCAATAGTTATGTTTGCGTTAGCATTGTGAAACACTTCCTTGTTTACATTTCAGGAAACTGCTTTTAGATCGTTGTTGATGTTTAGTTGTTCCGATTAACAGCATAATTTAAAATGTGCATAACATCATTTTATAGTTAACTCAATTTAGTGACTAAAGCCTCTTGCTTATTTTAAACTAAATACTTATATGAAACCTTCTTCATTAGTTTCCATAAGCGCGTACATGCAGTACTCAGCCCAAACATGACGCATTCCAAGAAAGAAATCTGGATTTGCAGTTTGGCGCATAAATGAATTTAATACAAATTGCCCAACCCACCATTGATACATCATGATCCAGGGCTAATTACTAATTCCCCACACACAAGACGTGAAACAAATCACTCCAGGAATATTATTCGCAACAAAACATGAATATTAATACTTAAAAAATCCAGTTTTTCTTTTTGAGCCAGCCAAAGAAATTTACTAATGAGAAGTCAAGTCCAGTGGACCAACACCCAAATCCATGTCCATGTCACATTGTTTTCTGTTGGATTGGATTGCTGCGCAGTCATGTTAAGTTTATTGTTATGCAGATTACTTGATTGCTGGGTTGGCTGCAAATGAGATGCGGAGTAGACAGGGTTCCACTCGGAAATGAGATCAAAAGGGATGATTGATTTTCACACATTGTAAGCAGAGTGGACGAGTGAGTGAGTGGATGGATGGGCACGGTCGCTTGCAGATGAGATGGGAATCTCCAATCCCTTTCCATTGGATTTGATAATAACCAACTCACCTTGAACGACGTATTAATAAACTGGACCGCCATCCAGGAAGTTTTGGGGCAATGTTTTTGCTATGTATGGAATTGAGGCGCACGCGCGCGAGGTAAGCAAGCACGCACGCATGCAAATTCTGCACAAGTAATGTTTTTTTGGAGTAGAAATACCGGTAGCAAGTTTGATATAAATAGAGGACACTGCCAAGAGGAAGTTTTAATACAATTTTGAATCCTCCTTTGAATTCCTTCGTCTTTAGATCCAACAAAACTTCGTAAACATGTCGAAAGTAGTCCTTGTACTTTTGGTAAGCTCCTCAAAATTTTGAAATGCATTAAAGCCATTACATATTTCGTACATTTTTTAAAATTGTTCAGGTCTTGGCCGTCTTTACTGTCTGCTCAGCTCAAGAGAGGTAAGGGAATCAAAATAGCTTGTAGACTTGTAGACTGCAGAATAACTCTGTTTGTTATATAATTAATTCCACATTCATTAATTTTAGATACCCTGCTGGTGTGAGCCCTGCGTCATGCCCAAATTATCCATTCTGCAACAATGTTGGAGCTGGAGTTCCAACCGGTTACTCTTTTGACACCAGACACGCTTACCCAGCCGGAATCCACCCATCCACTTGTCCATTCTACCCGTACTGCTGAATGGAGGATGGATTTACCCGGATCCAAATTCCCAACCCATAAATACGGCCATGGCTATGACTCTGGATCATTTTATACTCGTTTTTTTTTACCCAGTGATTGTTAAATCCCCTTCCTCTCCATTGTTAGATCGTAATTGATAATTATTTGGAGGAGCAATTCAATTCCTTCCCTTTTTTTAATGATGGATTTCCCGGACCTTCACCCAACTGTCGTGCCAAGGGAATTCCAAGCTCCGATCCATCCATTCCTTTTACCCTTTTCCCCCCACGCCCTCCTAACTGGAAGTGTTAATTGAATCTTAATTGGCTATGATGGATGGATAGTATTGAAATAAAAATATCTGAGCTGCCTTTTTATTAGCCCTACGCCTCGCCTCCCCTCTTCAAGATTATTTTATGACTGTGCGTGATGAGGGAAATGTGTAAAGGGAAGGATTATCATATTATTGTCCTTATACGTTGCGTTGTGTTAGGCCCACTCGACCTCTTCAAAACATTTTTCAATTTCCCAACCCGCCCTAAGGCCAACCTGGGCAAAAGAGCTTGACTTTAACCCTTATCATTAGGTTTTAACTTGAACTCTTGAAATTTTATGACCCACTCATGCTATCTCCTTTCATCCTCAACATTATTATTTTGTACAACTTAAACCAGTTCGAGTCTTGCCTATAGACATTTGTAATTCTAATAACAAGATTTCTGGGGGAACAGTTTAACACAAGCAATGCTCACATTGGCATTCACGACTTCAACGAGACGCGAAGATGTTTATTTGCACATCTAGTGCGGAAGTTTTAAGTTTGGCAAAACAATTTGTTAATTTAAAACAATTAGTGGGATTTTTCAGTTATGTTGTCTAAGTGGTTAATTGCTGTAAGTGTGGAGAATGCATGAATAAAAAAAGGAAGGTTTTCTTCAAGAGAGTCGTTCCATTCGTTACGGGGTTGTAAAGTTTTATAGCGGGCCTGGCCTACCTTTTGGCATCCCAATCCAAATAATTGTGTTGTCTTCAGTCATGTCTGTGTTTGATTAGTAGACGCCATGCTGTTCTATTCTGTGTTGTTGGATTTGCGGCACAGTTTTTGTAATTCGACAATTTCACATGTAAGACTTTCCGGTTGGATTTAGGCAGAGGCCGCCAGGTCTATGCTGCCGCCTTGGGCCCATGCTGCCGCGTTGGGCCCATGCTGCCGCCTTGGGCCCATGCTGCCGCCTTGGGCCCATGCTGCCGCCTTGGGCCCATGCTGCCGCCTTGGGCCCATGCTGCCGCCTTGGACCCATGCTGCCGCCTTGGACCCATGCTGCCGCCTTGGACCCATGCTGCCGCCTCGATTCAATGCTGCCGCCTTGGTAAGGTCAAACAAGGTCAGGTTAGGTCATCGCCCCGGGGGGG
>JAAXYW010000427.1:0-10453 GCA_036851895.1 Orthonychiurus folsomi | reverse complement strand
GGGGGGGGGGGGGCGGAGCTCCCCCCTTGCGGGGTGCAGGGGCAGAGCCCCTGCTAAAAGACTTCTCGCTTGCACCGTGTTTTGAACTAAATTTGTTTTCGTTGTTAGGTCATAGATAGACAATAGTCATGTCGATTTTGGCAGATTTAGAACTTTCAAGGAAAGAGAACATTGTGGGCGTATTAGTTTATACATGCTCGTTGCCATAGGACCCAACAAGCGTCCAAACTGCCAAACCAAAATTGTACAAGCTATCCAGATAATTTTTTTAATATTCCAGATTACGATTTAAAATATTTAAACAAGGAAAGCAATGAACAATAAAATGGAACCCCAAGAAAGGCAAGATACCACTATCGACGACATCCCTCCGGAGGTAACTACGACCTCAATAAAAAGTGACAATTCTTTGTTTTACACAATGTAGAATTCATGCAAGCCTTAATTTTAAATTTTAGCGATTGTCTGACATTTTTGAGCATTTGTCTTTCAAGGACAAAGTAAATGTGAGTCAAGTTAGTCGACGGTGGACACAGGTCGCTAAGTATTTGCCTGCCCTGAGATTTGTTGTTTTGATGGACAACGAGAGTCTAAAATTTGTGGCTGAAAGATTTTGTCCTTTGGATATCCTTCGAATTGAAAATTGGACTTCTATTCTACGACAAGATTATGATATCCAAGAGCTTCTCACACCAGTCAACAAATTGGAATTAGGTGAAGGGATTTCTCGACACAACATGAATTTACTTCTTCAAACCGAAGGTGGTTCAGTTAAGAATTTGATGATTTACATGCGGTTTTTTGCAAATCGTTATGGTGTTTTCCCATCAACTTCGCATCCCTTCAAATGGAATTCTCTACAGACTCTCAACCTTGAGGTAACTGGTATTGTAGTAATATAAAGTCACTTTCCTGAAACTAAATAAAAAATTTCGACAGATTCCAGGCGGCAACGATCCAGCAGACTTTGAACATTTAACATTTATGACCAATTTATTTAACAATGCCAATCTTCCGTGCCTCATGGAATTCGCAGTGGAAATGGGCCGTAAAATAGGCTCAGAAGCTAGTCGCGTAAACCGGAATGGGCGATTTTATCCAAATACGTTAACTCCACTCATCGAAGGGATATTCAACTTCATTGCATCCCACAGGACCACTCTCACCAGCCTCAAATTATATTTCATTCTTAATGTGTATCCAGAGGATGGGGAAACGATTTCAAATCCAGAATGTTCGACTGATTTGGGCAAGAAATTGGCCCAGCTAAATCTGACGAAAGTTCAAATTCGCTTCTACTTCGATGACAGGGACTACAAAATTCCATTTGGTATGAAATTCAAACAAGAATTGTCATTGCCTTCAATTAATTTTACACTATAATGTATTTCCATAGTTCGCCATGTTTTAAACGGTTCAACTCTGCTGACCCACATCGAATTCGAGCTATTCCGCTGCATTTACCCGGAAATCTACACTACTATTGAGCGCAACGCGGACACTCTTCAAACTGTGATTTTGGAGATCCGAGCCGAGAAAAATCCTGCGCGATCATCAGAAGATGTTTTCATACGTCTGGACGCTCTTCAAAACTGTAAGAAATTAAAAACCCTCCATTTGCGCGATGACGGACCTAGAATCGTAAATCTTCAAGGACTTCCAACTTCAATTAGCACTCTGAGAATTTGCTTTCATGAATCATTCTACGATCGTGATCACGCATTGGATATTCTAACCGGCTGGATTAGAGGAAACCTGCCGGAATTGGAATATTTGGAATTTGGAGATGTTGGGATGGGTGACCATGTAAAAGTTGCTGCTTTCGTTGCTGGGATTATCCTCTCCCGTTACAGGAATTTTAAATCCTCTCGATACATGTCCTTTAATTGGTATGGTGATTATATCCAACCCGAGCCGGTGGATTCATTGCTGTGAATTTAAATTCACAATGCAGATACAGACTTTAAATTCTAAATTTTTTATGGATGAATTTGAAATTCAAGTATGAGTGCAAATTAAACTATCATCTTTTATTACATTTATTTGAATGTTAACGATTTCATTGTCAAGCATCGTGAAATTGGTAGCAGCACAATAACAGAAAAATTAAATTCTAACGAGTTATAAATAAATACTTAGAAAATGATCCCACTCTTCTAAAAAAAACAAACATATTGTAGCTACACAGTTATAATTCCACTCCACAAGTATCTAATACATTAGTACACTCAAAATCAAAATTTAGCCACCTTATCAAATATCCATTACTGCGAATCTCTAACTAACAATTAAACTTTCACAAGGAGAAGGTAGTATAACATTTAACTTCACCTACAGTTAAAACCCGCTTTTTTCTGCGAAACAGCAAACAACGACAATTTTTCTTCACACCTTCTTCGCCCCAGATCAAAGGTGAGAAGCTGGAGCTCAGCCTCAACCTTCGTAACAAAAATATAAACACTGCGATATTGCGACGTGTCCGCTGCAATTAACCTCCGTACAAATATTTACATTTCGACACCGTCCCTCCGTCCATCATTCAATTCGTTACTCGCGGCTTTCTCCCCACAAATGAACTCTCGATCCAAACGGCTTGTTTCTTTCCGGACTTCTGCCGTGGGGTTGGGCGCGGGGGTTCATCTTGCCCAAGGGCCACGAACTGATTGATGGCATCCGTCACTTCACGAATGGAGTCATGGACATTTGGGGGTAAATTTGGCATGGCACTGACCTCATGCTCTCTCCGTGTCAAACTTGTGTTTTCAGACCTGGGCGGAGGTTTTGGGAGGGGTGGGCGGTCGGAGCCGGTCGGGCGGCTTAGTGAGGCAGATTTTTGACGAAGTGTCAAAACTTCTGCAGCCAGTCTTTCAGCCTAAAGTTAAATCCTTTTCAATTAATTTGACCTTAATTTCAACAAGTGTTGTCAGTACAGTACCGGTGGACGATAGAATGAAAGCTTTGGTGGTGCACCAGAAATGGCATTGAGTCGTTCCTGGGATCGCCATCCTAGATAAGGCTTCCTGGTATAGGCAGATGCTAGTGGTCCCGGTGTGGAGGGTGGGGAACTATTGGCTGGACTTGCCCCTGAAGTCGAACTCAGGCGGCCGCCTTGGCCATATTTTGATAGTGAGTAAGGCATACCGTATCTGTGTCAACAAACATGGGATAAAACGACCAACTCATTAAAAAAAACACAATTTTTATATAAAATTTCGACTCACGTGAATGAACAACGCTCGAATGCACTCGGACTTTGGCTCGCAGTTGAACTCGGGCTGAGAAGACTCTCCCTTGAAGATCTCATTGCACTCATCGTTGCCGGTCTTCCCCGAACAAAATTTGATCTCGTGAGTGACCCTGTACCAGAAAAAATGTTCAGATTATAGGATTCTGCACAACCCCGCACAAGCATTAGCACAACGGGCAGTCCTTCAACAAGAAAACAAACACGACAGTTGTCGTACAGTAAATTAACGAACTCCACTTGTCTACGCAATTCACACAAAGGCAATCCCACTAACTAAATATGATTCTGACAAGGACGTCCAATGTAATCTTCAACCCGCCTTAATTTGACGAACAGTTGCCCCAAAGATCTAAATTGTTTGTGTGGCGTTCTCCGACCGTGCGTCTTCATTCCTGCTAAATACGTGTCAATTCTGCCTTCAACTACCGCGCAACCGACATGTACAGTTTCCTCCCTTTGTTTGTTGTGGAGTCGAGTCGTGACCCACTTGGACTACTCGTATTACCGCAAACAAACCCTTACACGAATTGGAGATGTAAAAATCCAAACAAAAAGGTGAGGCGAGACACAGAAGTACGTTTTTGCCAAAATGAAGTCGCCACACTACCCCACGATCTTCATTGTATGAACGGATTGCAAAAACCACAAAACAAAGATGACCAGGATCCCACGCACAAAGCTACCTTTGACTGACAGATTACTTACCAGTGTAACGGCCACTATTTTGAAGACTCGACAATGAAGGAGTTCTGCATGCAGAAAGTCCGGCCCATCCGCCAGCTGCAATGAAAAAAGAATGGATATGCTTAATTTACAAATTCAATCAAAAATTTAGTGTCTATTCGAACTGCAATCATACATACCTAGCCCATTCGCACTGCCGTACTCTGATCTTTTCAAAAGTTTGAGGGCTGTCGTTGTTCGGGCTGCATTTGTACAGCCGGGTGGTTCAGATGAACGGTTGTCCGTAGTAGCTGCTGTTGTTTGGTCATAGCCGTGCTTGACATACCAGTCTGGAACATTGAGCTTCTGGAGGGATCTTTGGATTCGGAGCTCATGTTCTGAAAGGATCCGGGCTTCTTGGCGAAGTTGATTTTCAGGCGGCTGGAGATAAAAGAAAAAAAATCAAATGTTAAGATTAACCTTCTATTGACTTTGAATTGTTTACTGTGTCATGACTGAAGTAAAGTGTGGTTTCATGTGTAAATTAAAATGTTTGCAATTAAGAGGCGACGATAAATTATTCTGACTCCAACAACTGAGCATTCTGAGAGATTTGAAAGCGCCAGCGCCACTTCAGAGACAAATTTATGATTTCCAGGATTTCCTATGCCAAGCTAAATGAATTAGCAACACTATTGGATGGGTCCGATTGCATTATTACCTCATTTCGTAAGAAGGCATAAATTTTGAGTATTGACAGGACACTAGGCACAAAAGTATTTCCATCTGAATGCCTCAAGCCTGGGAAATGCATTAGTCGTTGGAGTAGTCAATTAACCATGCAATAACAAATATCTTTGTTGATAACTTTACAGTTTCCTCCAGAATTTATTGCAAATGTCTGGTTTGTTAATTTTCTGCTGTGCACAAGTTGGATATGGCAAAATATACTTCGAGAGGAGCAGCGCAATGCAGTCCAGAATTCCCGCAATGCACCCATGGCCCAAGTGCAATTGAATTATTATGACATCACATGAATGGGCTGTATTCTGAGGGAAATAAACCATGTGTAAAGGAAATGAGTGAGCGGTAATAAAATCCAGCAATTCCAGCAGATTGGAAAAGCATTTCCTACTAAAGCAAACATTAATTCTAATCCTGTATGTGTGAATGAATAAGTATCTTCACAAGCTTGAAAATTCCCATATTTGATTATAACCTGCACCGTGCATATTGCGTCTTCCACATCCTACGTACATTACATTTAATTCCAAAATCCTAAAAAAATCCCACCACACGAAAGGTCACAGTTACTTCTACGTTAGCCAATGTACGGGTTCAAAAATTAAATCCGTAAATCAAAATCTCGCCAACGCTTCCCATGCAAACTTCTTAATATCCCCTTCCTAGAATGGCACGTGAATTCTATTTTCACGCCCTGAGAGGAAATGGATCTGCTTTCATTTATTTGTATAGGCAAAGGTGAACGCCTTGTGGAACCTCTCATCTCATCCTCATCCCCTACTGGCACATGGAATCCCAGCGTCCTAAGCCAGATTTTCAATACATAGAGTAAAATACTTCAAAAAATGTCAGCATGACAAATGAGACGTGGAAATCGGATCGAGGGCTCATTCCCATTACTCAAACCAGGGAATTGAATGGGGTTGGGTTCCCTAAATTTTTCACACTTGGCCTCCCGGCGCGTGTTGTGAAGCGGAAATGCGGTGGGCTGGTTGTAAAATGTCAATAATCAAATCATCAAAAAAGAAGGAATGGGGTAACTTACTACTGAAGAACACTTCGACGTCTCATCGAGAAGAAATTCAAAGGACTTGGCTCGCTCCTCAACCTCATTCGCAAGGGTGTCAATGTCAACCAGCCCACTGCTCCCCCCATTTTGATGATTGTGAAGAAGTGGAGAGGATGGATCCGGGGGAAGAGAGAATTTCAATCCACCGCTTGCCAAATTCGTTAAACTTCGCGCTTTCCCATTCCCAGTCGGGGATTTTGGGAGTGGGGGTCGAGGGGGTTTGGTTTTCTCCAGGTCAACAATTTCCGCGTCCAACATCTCACGACTTGTACCTGGAAGACAATTAAATATAAAGTAGTTAGCTTAATCCGTACAATGCATAAGAGGAATCTTACAACTTTGGATTTTTTGGATAAAAATTTAAAGCACATGTAGGATTTGGGTGTCATTAACCTATTTCATTTTGTAGAATGTGGAATTCACGTTTTTAGCATGAAAACTTTAGTGCAAAGATACAATGAGGGTGTTAAACGAAGCAAATTTGAAAGAACGTGTTAGGTCGCACATAAACACAACATACACCTATTAACATAACTGTGCTAAACTGTGGTTTTAGATGCGAATTTTAAAATATTCCCCTGCAACCGTATAGGGGAGTGAACTCCATTAATTACGACATGACAGAAAATCTTCACACTAAATCCATTAGAACGGTACATTTAGCCAGACATTTACTGACATGACATAAATTTAGTAAAATGAAAGAGGTAGAAGTCTGCCTGCCAGTGCCACACACACACAGTAAGTAATGTAAACACTCAAAACAGTGGAGGACAAATTAAAGCAAGAACAACCACCGTGAGACCACGACCACACATTTTGCCCTTAAAAGCCGAGTGACACATTTTAAATGTAATAAATCAAGTTGTAAATTAAATAAACAAGACAGTTGGTTTTGTTCTCAAACATCTGCGCACTTCATAAGGACAAATTGAGGAAGGAAGACTAAATCAGTTTCATCCTTTCAACAGTAAGTTGACAATTTCCTAATTAAAAGCAGTTTACTCTTGCACAACAAATGAGGAACGGCGTCGTCCTTCTCCAAAACAACAATACTCAATTAGAAAATTGGCACTTGGCCATCCATCCATCCGAAAAGATTACAAATTACAGGGCATCCACATCCGTAAGGATAAAACCAAAACACACGCCAAACTCACATCCACTTATCCAATTCCAAATTTAATTTTCCGTTTGAGTGACAATAATGAATTCCATATGTTTGGAATTACGAACTTTGACAATCACTTCCTTGCAATTAAAATGTAATTTTCTTTTCTACATTCACAAGCTTACAAATAAACACACTTTGAAAACTCTGCACCAATTTTGAAAATGATCCTTGATCAAATAGAATCAAATTGTCAATAATTCAACTTATGGCCAGCCAGGAAAAATCAACCACAGGTGCGTTCAATTAACAAATCCTGAATAATTCATCGCACGATTTTCCCATTCCCTTTACCACTGCTTCAGAATTAACTAATTTTAAATCGATACTTGAAACTCTCCTATGCCTAACGTCTCACCAATTTTGAAAATGATCCTTGATCAAATAGAATCAAATTGTCAATAATTCAACTTATGGCCAGCCAGGTAAAATTAACCACAGGTGCGTTCAATTAACAAATCCTGAATAATTCATCGCACGATTTTCCCATTCCCTTTACCACTGCTTCAGAATTAACTAATTTTAAATCGATACTTGAAACTCTCCTAGGCCTAACGTCGTTGACAAGAGCCGCCTACTCATACGGTAATAGCAAATTTACACAACTCACACCTGAAACGAGTAAACGCATCAGTACATTCATTAACTATTTTAATTTTCATGATTATTCCAAACTCCAAAGGTTATCATGAATTTGAAGTACAGAAAGCGAAAGCTCACCGCACCGAGCAGCGACCTTGCATTCCAGCACAATCAGAAATGAGTTTGTTTTCCCATTTAATTTAATTTACACTCTCTTTAGCACCCCCACCCCCTCCCGTAATCAAATATTTACTTTAAAAATTTAAGTGCGTAGGACATGGAGCTGGATGTGATTAGTCATTAAGGTTTACTCAACACGTCTGCAGTCAAAGCCATTCCAAATGCACGGCAAGAAAATAAAAATAAATTTTAAATGTGTCGTAATTTGGTTGTTTATTGTTTTGATAACACAAAGCAAGGAGTCGTGTGACAAATCTCCCTCATTAAATCCATTTCGTCTCGGTTGGGTGTATTTTTACTTTGAAAGACATCATCTTGCATCCACCACACATTTGATGAAATGTGTACATTTAGCTTCTGACATGAACAGTCGCGGGACATGCATTGCGACTTACATTGGACTGGCGTCAATTTTTTTCCGTAAAAAGTAAAAGTGCCACAAATAGTCACTCCAAAGGCCCATCATCTCCACGACTCACATTTCTGAACGGGTTCAAAAGTCTATTTCATAGTAACAAAATAGCTCAAGTCATGCACGCAAGATCCCAAACATTCATACAACTGTCAATTGCATCAGTCGATGCAAGACGTGGATGGGCCGTCGGGTGGTCCCCTCATAAAATTTTTGTTTGTGTAAATTAACTTGGACGGGAACGGAATGAATTCGAATGGAGTTGGAGTAAGAAATGTAGGAGCCTTTCCCATTTCAACAAAACGTTCAATTAAAAATGTAAAGTTTGTACTTCCTATTGCCGCATCTTAAACTCCGATATCAGACAGATTTGCATTATTGAACAAGTTTAATACATTACAAAAAATTTGAATTGAAATTCTTCTTTGCAAAATAGTATTTTTCATTTCGTCCAAAAGCCAACTACACTCTATCTTTCCGGCTAAACTTTGAAAAATAGAACGATACGCCCTTGATTTCCTGCGATGTCTCCTTCCGGGACCGCAACATTAGCAAACCCCATTCAAGTCCATCCGAAGGAATCCAAGTTCCTATGCCGCAAATAAATTAAATTGGTTGAATCATTGGGATGACATTGATGAAACTTATTGCCGCAGTTAACCAGACTTAGATTCGAATGGAAAAAGACAGGCAGCTCTTGAAAATGATCTCAGGGGAGGCCAAACTCAACCGCAACTCTTTACTCCATCCGATGACTCTCAGCCACAAAACTTTTATTTTTGTTAACTTCTTCCAAGGGTTCATACTCTTTTTCAAAGAACTACTTGGAGGGCCACCCAAACTAAACCCAAAATTTGTTTCTTTACGCTTCAGCTCCGTCCAAGTGCACGAGGATTGAAAATACCCGAAATGTTTTGTTCCTGCATCTCCGTCGCACGCGGTCCTTGTAAGATTTCCACCCGACCGGGTAGTGGATACAGTTGCCGGTCGTCGTTGTACCGTACGTACGTAGACGACATGCTTCTCAAACTCCAACACGTTTTAGTATTATGTCTTCAGGGTTGAGGAAAGTAAAAGGATTTTGTAGACGAGGAATTGTAGGAGAGTCGGCACGAGCGAGGAAGCACATGTTTCATTGATTTTCCGTTGCCATTGCATAGGGAAAACCGACTCTACGCGGAAGTTGGAAAACTGAGTGAGATGGAGGAATGCAACCTCTCGCAATTTCTAGCCCAACGCACTCGCATTTTCATTACTAAAGGAATTTCATGTTATACGTATACTCCATAGAATATCTTTTCTTTCGGTTGAGTAATACTACACCAAGCATTTTACTAAGGAATCCCGGGTGTCCCTGGGGATACTGCAAATAGAAGGATTAATTTTTCTTTTCATCTTGGGCGAATGCCATGGATGTTCGGATCAAATCCACGGTAAATACGTTACAATTAATTCTTTGATGATTGGCATGCCCTATTTTACATATTTTGAAGTTAGGAGTATAGGACCAAATCCAGGTTTCTTAAAATCAACAACTCCGCAGTATTAGTGGAGTTAGGAAAATATTTTGCAACGCTATTCGCTACAAGTGAATGTGTGTGATGTATATATTTTTGGCGACTCCGTTCATCATTCTATTTATTACAAATTCCAAAGAAACCTCAGCCCCATTTATATTTATCCGAATGAAAAATAATGGCTCCATCTCCCCCTGGGTCTCCATCCATTTGAGTCCATCCCTTCAGTCAACAAACGCAACGGAAAGAATTCCGAATCTTCCAAACGAAATGATAAAGTTAATACAGTCCCGTGCCAGAAATTCCCACACAAAAATAACCGGAAATCCACTAATGTAAATTCAGCAAAAATACCCCTTCCCTTCCCAAGCATACTACTGCAACTGTACTCAAACCTAACTGACAGGGATCCCATTCCCGGCGACATAGCAGAAAACCTTCCCGTCATTTTCTAAAATAGATTTTACTAACTTGCCAAATGGCCAATTCATTTGTCATAAGTCATCACATTCACTGCAAACAAGGATCTTAAAAGGAAGGCAAAAGCAAAGGCCCTTATACTGTGGTTTAAACTTTTTATGAACAGGGACGGATGCGGAGTGTCAGCCTACATAACATGACAACTTAATTTTTGCGAGATCAGAATGTTTGCCGCCGGAGATTGAAACAGCCAAGAGAGTGGTAACTACATTACTTCAAAAGAATATTAAATTGGTGCCAGCCTGAGACCAAGTCAAATTTAATGGAGACAAGACGACGGCATTCAAATTTTGAAGGCAGGCAAGGCTGTTGATTAGGGCTCGTTCACATATTACGTAGTGGTCAAGGGGGAGGGTGGGGGTTCCGCCAAACCACTATATTTTACTAC
>JAAXYW010000426.1:0-38107 GCA_036851895.1 Orthonychiurus folsomi | reverse complement strand
TAAGATTGGGAATTTCAATTTGAGTTTCACAACCATGAGTTTAGGTTACGATTTTCAAACAAGACGTTAGTACAAAATACGAGTACAAGTTTTTCACCACCCTTGAGTTGAAATAAATGTTTTTACCATTTTATCCAATCATAAACTCACCAATTTCGGTAATCCGGGCTTGGATTTATTTGATAGGGCAGTTTTCGTGTTCTTCCTGGGCGATTCCCTGGCAAGACCCAACCAATCCCTGGTTGCACTCAAACGCCCTTTTCTCGAATCATAGTAACTATTAAAACTGGATCGAATTTCCTTCTCCAAAGCCCCGAATGACACTTCCGATGAAATCTCCGAAACAGCCCTCGATTGCCTTGATCCTACATTCGGAAACAAGTCCATGGAACCAGGGACCTCTTCAAAATCCCCTAATTTGACTCCATCCTTCCTCGGCAATTTCCCTGAAGCTTCACTCATCCAAGCACTACCCGTTGGTTTGAATAATGCCGGATCCCAGCGATTGTCAAATTCTTGGAATTTGAAGAATTGCCAAGGTTGAGGAAATGCGGTTGGGACGTCGTCAGGATTCGTCACACTTCCTTCTGGTGTCCGTGGACTGTCCAATGCATTTTTCACATTGAATTTCCGATTCATGGCAAGAATCGCCGTTTCAAGCGGCGGCGGGTTTTCCACAATGGCAGCCGACATCGGTTTCAATGGCGGCATTCGAAAGTACCCACTTCTCGTCATTGGCCGGAGCCCTTCGGAATCCGAATTTAAATCCGCCGTTGCAGTTACAGCCTGTTGTGTCGTGGATTGGGTGGTGGATTTTCCAGCATTGTCGTAGTATTCGTCTTCATCATCTGGGAAATCCTCAATGTCCGTATCAAATCTGACCGCTGTGACCGGGAAAATGGCAAATTTTGCACATGTATTCGCCTCACTCCTTGCAAAATCCGCTATGCTTTTCAGGTAGGCTTGTTTGAAGCGGAGTTGATTTTCTTGGCGATGAGTGGCTGGGTCCCAGCGTGTTTTGATGGACGGCGACGATTTCTCTGCATTTTTTGGTGATGGCAACTTGGTTTCAAGTGGCTTCGTTTTCAAGGGGATTCGGAGCAGGCGTTGAGGTTTCTTGTGGCCGTGACTAACAGCAATTTTCTCTTGTAATTTCGTCCAAGAATCCCCGGGTGAGTAAGTGTCGGGTAATGGTTGCCAATTTTTTCGAGGGTCTTCGGCTTTTGTCTGAGATGGCCATCCCCGTTTGTTGGATTTTTGGATTTTACGACTGGGCGTGGCAGTGGATAGAATCGGATTTGCGATCGCTGTTTCCAGGACTTGCATAGGGTTTTCCTGGGCAAGGCGTCTGTGGAAATCTTCCGCGATTTTTGCAAAATCTTCCTCAGGAATTCCTTTCCGAGCCACACGTGCAGACCATGGGGGCTCCAAACTTCGGAAATAAAGGGCCTCTTTCAATTCCCGCTCCAAACTCACGAGTTGGGCGAGGCGAACGGAGCCGGAGATTGGCTCCGAGCGACGGGGATTACTTCGCGGTTTGTCATTGGCTAATTCAAAGGGCCGGAGTCGGGCTTGAACTGTTTAATTTTAATTAATCGATTGTGAGTTAATATAATAAATTAATTATTAATTGAGTTGATACTTGAAATTGATTTTACCATCCAGAATGTTGTTGAGTTTTGCCATGGCTTCCCCAGCCGTGATGG
Organism: Orthonychiurus folsomi; assembly: GCA_036851895.1. Lineage (NCBI taxonomy): Eukaryota > Metazoa > Arthropoda > Collembola > Poduromorpha > Onychiuridae > Orthonychiurus > Orthonychiurus folsomi. The sequence goes on along the minus strand of JAAXYW010000426.1, from coordinate 36,401 downwards.
ACTTTTTATAGACGGGTTTGGTCGTCGTCGTCGTCGACGGGATTTCGGATTTTGATGGCGGTGCGGTGACATGCTCACTTTCCACTTGGCGAATGAATGGGTACGGCTGCTCATAGTCTGTGATTGACTCAGTGCCTCTAGTTCTAGTTCTAGTATCCTCCATGATTAATAGTACTATATATGTGTTATGCAATAAATTTTGGAATTTTGAGAAAGCTATAAAAAAATAATTTAATACTATGAGCTCAAGACAAACAAAACAGAGCTTTTCTTAATTATAAGGCATGAATATTTCTTGAAATGAGAGGTGTTCGTGTACAAAACAAACAATTTAATAATAGTCGCTGTTGTTTAGGAGAGTGCGTGCAAACCTAAAAGGATTTCTTTGTTTTAAATGCTATCTAAAAATTTAAATTTAAATACAGAAAAAGTAAAACTCAGTTTGAAAAGTTGCTTCATGTTTTTAGCTACAGCAAGTTCAAACATTTGTAAGACATGATCATAAGGTGCGAGCCACTTCGTTGGACTTTAGCTCACATGCCCGCTAGAACAATGCATTTGTAAGCAAAGTCCATAGTTTATTGTGTCAAGTAGCAGTACGGAGTCCAAAGTCTTAACGCATTGGAAATTTTCCGACCGATGGTGAGTTGTGTGAGTGAGCTGAGGATGTTCCTGTTCCTTTCATTATAAAATAGAGGCAAAAAAACAGGAGAGAAGCTGCTGTATCCGTTGATAAATCACAATGACACCACCCGAATTAGAGATTTGGAAAACGAAGTTCACCTCGAATTTGATTTCTTTCAATTGAATTCTAATATTCATGCTTTAAATGTTCTAGCTCGTTGGTGCAAACTGATAAACAATGTTATGTCATGTAGTCATGTCCAGCAAAAGATGTGTTCCTGCAAGTCATCTCTCGTTCTGCCCACATCAATCAGTTCTTTTTTTTACTTCCCACAAAAAAATGATCAAAGATTAGCTTTTGCACCAGTTGAGTGCAACTCACAACTGCATGTTGCAAAGTCCAATTGGGTGCAGATGACTTCAATTTCTAATTGTTGTCTCAGCAGGAGTGCCTCTCTGGAGAACACACTCCATTGTTACTCAATCCATCTGATCTTTATCCTTGACATTGAGCTTCCCTTGCGAATATTTGATTCAAGGTTGACGGAGTACTCAAGAGTTGTATAAAAGCAAATTCATTTGTGAAATTCAAATCACTCAGCCCGAAATACTCTTTACTATTTTCATTCCCTCCATTCTAAAATTACGAAGTTTTCATCTAATTTCAAGGTAAAAAAAATCTATAGAGTACTTGCTTTGCATTGGACTTAAATTTTCGAATTTATTATTTCAGATGCAGGCTCTCGCAGTTATTCTTGTCGTCGGGCTAGTTGCCTTTGTAAATGGTGAAGAACCAGGTGAGAAATAAAATATTTATTAATTTTATTTTTAAATTGCGTAACGCCATTCAGATTAAAATATTTATGAATTTAAATCACATTATGACAAACTAGTTCCCAATTATCAATATCCCACTTTGTATTCCCATAGTCAAAACTTGCTTCAAAACCCCGGATGAATGTGTGCCAACGCTGGACAAAGCCCGTGGAATATTCCGCAACCTCCGAGCCCTAGACCCCAACAGTGCGGACCCCCGAACGGAAATCCCGAAATACATCTCCGAGCTCCATGACTTTTTCCAAGTTAATCTTGAAACCACTTGCAAAATTGAAATGTGTAGATGCGAGGAAGGTGCTCTCGTTTGCACATGATCGTCGTGAAGCCATTCGATCCTTGATCCAACAAGTGGAACTTCCAGAATGTATTCTCAAGTCCGGAGCAGCCAAAAGTCTTTTGGAAAGATTCCGCAAAGCAGTCGGCGAAGGGAATCGACTTCAAACACTCTCCGTTTTGAATTTATTAGAAAAGGTGACCGCTGGGGCCGTGGCGAAGGGGGACAATGACCAAATGGTCAATTGCATTGCGGAAACTGTTCAACAGATCAGGGCACCGATTCGAAAAACCCTTCAGGGAGTAGATATCCAGGAAAACTGTGATTTTTGTAAAGCTTAAATTTACTATCTCCTGCTCATTTTCCATGCATGATTTGTACAAATATTTGGCAGCTGTATCACACAAATAAAATAAAACTGAATCTATAACATTCGCATCAGATTTAATCATTCTTTATAGTCAATGTTTGCAAAAAAACGAGTAGTCGCTAATACCGGGTATCAGGGCAAGGCAATCCGCGCTAAAATTGTTAATATGTTAACCACGAAGGCTACGTGCAGGGATTTCTTCAACATTAGAATAAAGAGTCATTCATTTATTTGTATTATTTGGATCTAGTAAAAACGTTCAACGAAGTTCCCATGTGTCTGCCGTGGCATAATGATTTGGATTACTAATCTATTTGTAGTTTAAATTGTCATTTAATAGCTCTGAAGTCAATTTGGCTGTTTCAAAAACGTAACATTGTCCAGTCAATGCATGAGTCATCCAATATTTAACTCAATGATGACCGCCGTGACGCCACGCGGCCTAAACTGGGTTACCCAAATTCTCAAAACATTTCATTTTGGTTTTCCTCCTTATATTATTACAATGACTGAAATTAATACTATCAGCATTACATTCAGGAAGTTTTATCACACACATATCATACACACACACAGTGGCAGGTTGCTCAGTTTGCAAATATACTATATGTAATTTTTAGTATTTAATTTATAGTTTCTTAATCAGAAAATCTTATAAAATCACAATCCTACGAGTCCAATCAGTATGACCGATCCCTCTCCTGAATCTCACAGTCAAAACACATCATCCTGGTTCCTCTTCAGTTCTGAAATAATTCCAGGACATTCAGCAATTTTGGGAGATAATTACACTGCATTTTATACAATCCACTACGCAGCCATCCTCCTCATAACCCTGTCCGTTGTCTCCTGTGTAATTGTCATCTGGCAAATTGTAGTTGAATTCCAAGGAAAGAATGAACGGACAAAAGTTGATTTTGCATTCAGATTCCCTTTGTACTTGGCAGTCGCGGATCTGCTTTGGGGGATTTCACATTTTGTGGATCACATGTATTTGATTGTGACGAAAGTTTATCCGCAGACGTGGGCGGCTTCAACTGCATTGAGTATCAATATTTGGTTCTTTTTGGGGTAACCAATTTTTTTATACTTAGAAAGAGTAAAAACTTTATTTGTTTTTCAAGTTTATTTATTATTATGAAAAAACCGATGGCTTTTAAATGTTAAACTAAATTTCTACTCACGTTTTTCAATTTTTAGATATCAACAACTGATGCATGCCAGCCTGGCCGCATACATGTATCTCCGAGTCGTCCATTTAAATACGTTGGATTTGGGGAAGTGGGAGTGGCGCCTGCATTTGCTTTGTTTGTCATTCATGGCTCTCACTTCAATCGCATTTTATTTTATTGGAGGTTTTGGGTGCTCGGGATATTGGTATGTAATTTAACATGTTATATGGGTTTTGTCCATATTTATATGCTAAGCGAAGGCGAAACCGTGATTCGTTTCAAATATGAAATTAGTAATTAAGAATCCACTCGGAACATTTTCTAGTTACTTAACTAAATGGTGGAAAATAGAGTTGTGCTGTTTTTCGCTTAAAAATGTACTGCAGTTTACCAGTTTTGGATTCGCTTAAAAAGTTCTGGCATTTCTTTCTTGATGTTTGTCGGCTAATTGAATTATTTTAATGCCTCCAGGTTTCTAGAAGACAGGGCATCAGCCGGTGGCAAAGTCTTGGGCTTCACAATCGCAATCGTCTGTACTTTTAATGCTATTTGCACAACATTTGGCTATCATTTAATCCAACAAAAAATCAATGACCAAAAACGAAAACGCAATTCCACTCAAAATACGAAGACGTATTACTCCACCGCTACAAAATGTTTGACAACGTATGTCAGAAATGCAGCTGCTCTGTACATCCCATTTGCAATTCTTGCATGGCTACACATTATTCAGAGCTTTTTCGGGGTCATTGAACCCATCACAGCGTTCTTGGTTGTCGTTGTGGCAAATAGCAGCGGATGGGCGAATGCATGGGGATTCTTCCACAATGAAAGACTCAAAAAAAGAAGATTGGATTTATTCACTAGTGAAGTGCATCCGCAGACCATGTCGAATGTATCAAATACGGATAATACGCCTGTGACGTCCAAAGAAATGTTGTGAAGGCTACAGAAAATCACATTTGAAAAATGTCTATTTTAGGAATTAATCACGCGTTTAATTAAATTGCGTTTACTGTCAACCCATCTAAAAAATTTGAGAATTTTTCACATATAAACAACATTTAAAAGTTGTGTCTTTGCAGTAAAACCGTTAACCAACTCCCATCATTGCAAAAACTATGCTATGCAAATACTATATTAGGTCAAGGCAAGTGGGCAAGTCAAAATAATAAACCGGAAATACCATCAAACCGCACATCCGTAGCCGATTAGTTTTGTACTTATTTTTTGTTCAATTTCCTCATTGTACCTCTGCTGCTGCTGTCATGAAATTTTCTATGTATGCATTTGGCTAAGAAAGTAATTAAGTTGGGCGAGTTAAAATGTTATTATAAAAAAAAGTCCAAAATATTTATTCTCCATCTTATGCTTTCTATTCATGAGCAATTTAAAATTCTACACACTTTTAAAATTCTACGCCTTTCGGATGACTCGAAGAAAGCAATTGCTCTTATCCAGCGACTCCTCATACTTGAAGTGAGTGGTATTTTCACAAAATTCTTTTAAATGATCCATCTGCTCATTCTCAACCTTCACCTTGTATATAAACTCCTTCAATTTTGGTAGTAACACCCACAAATTTTGAAACTCTGGAATTGATATATCCATCGTGTACATGGTAATACTTTTCCCCCAAAAGAATGTCTCTATATTTGGGAATGAGTGAATAATCCATGGATAAGGATTGACCCCTTTGTCAAAAAAGAATAGTCCCAATTCTTTAATATTTGGGAATCGAATGTAATCGGCTGAGATTCTCATGGCGGTTATGTCCAGGCTCACCAAAGAATTGAGATCCTTCAAGATTGTCAAATCAATAACTTGGTCTGTAAATATCATGAATGAATTCAAGGTTAATGAATTCCTTGTGACGACATTTGTGAGTCTGATGAAATCATCCTCTCTCCATCTTCCCATAAAACCGCATTTTAATTCTTTGAGTCTCTCGCCTCCCAGGCATGGAAGAACTAAAATTATACACAAAATTAGAAAACATGTGTAGGATTTCAAATAAATGCTTATATTTCTTACACATAAAGCGGCCTGGTTTTGAACTTGTGAAAATATTATAACTTTCCAATTTCAAATGTTTCTCTAATGTTTCCCTAACTGTCAAGGGTATCACATCCTCTGAAATGACGAGGTTCTCATCTCCAATAAATACAGCAAATTCATTTACATTCCCATTTGCCTTGCATGCCAATTCCGTGAGTTTCACATGGCGAAGGGAGTCCGTATGACGACTCAGGTATGTGAAATATTCCACAAATAAATTGACACGTAGATCCAATTCTTCGGGATAGCTAGTGATAAACGTGCAGCCGAATGACGTCACTTTTGGAGTATTTGCACGTCTCAAGAATGCCGCCAGCGTTTTGAAATGTTTAACCTTGTCTTTGATTGACTTCGCAGTGGGTTCATACAGCTACATAACATAAGGCACACAATTTAATATAAAAACTATTACACATGTTCCAATGACCAATGCAATGCATACCGAAATTGTAATATTTAGCTTGGCTAGATTTGCGAATGCGATGGCTGGCATTAGGTGAGACATTTCATGGACCCCAACATTTGCGAAAGCCCAACGATCAATTCCAAGTTCCACAATTTCCGGACATCCATATTGAAGGAATTTTAAGATATTCAATCCAATAATATTTGCTCCAATTGTTGCACACTGAATTCTAGGGAAATTATTTCGGGAGGATGTCATGGATTGTAGTGGCACAGTCAGATTTTGTACAAAAATTTGATCAAAGGTTCGGAAGGACTTTAAAAATGGATCAATTGAATCATTCGTAACAAGGGCTCGGAAATGAAGGCGACTTTGTTGTATACTGGGATGATCCAGTACGAAACGCCATGCATGGCATGTTAAGCGACAATTTCTTTTGTCTGACAGTGTGACAAGTGAAAATATATTTGCAAGCACCTAGAAATCAAACTTGAAATCATATTTAAAGAGTACATGCGTAATAAATAGTTTAGATCACAACCTCAACTGGCAACAATTGAATGGGTGGAAATCCTTCGGTCGACATTTTGGTCTGGTTCATTCAAATGGTAGCCTCGTCAGCTTTGAGGACTTGGACAATGTAACAAATGTAAATGTCTGATTTGTTGAATAAGATCAGTACGTCAATATCCCGTCACTGAAGCAATGGCTAACAAATACTTTCTTACATTAAAAATCACCTGTAATAAATTGTGGTCAACAGTGCATATCAAGCAATCAAACAAAGCACAAATCATTACGCCAACAATGCGATCAACAACACATTTGATTTGAAGCGATCATACTGACATTTAAAATGAACGCTTTCTGTGTGATGACATGCAAAATTTTATTTAGTTTGTTAGTTCAGTTTCTTTTAATATGTAAATATGATGCGATCATATTTTGTATTTTAGATGCCCGATTAAGACAATTTTTATAAACGTGTGATGGTTTTTAAGTCAAGTATTATTGATCCATTCATATCTTTGTATATATAGTTTTCAAATGTGACTTTGCTGTGTATTGTTGTTTTGTTGTAACGTGACTTTGCAGTTGCAGTGTTAAAATATTGTAATGTGACTTTGGAATGTATAAATGCTGTGTCTATTGCCGCCGCCGGATAGTACGGAGATAGATTTCACCCTTTTGATGTACATCCTCAAAGATGAGGCCAGGAGCCGCTTCACAAAACTCCCGCAAAGGATCAGGGGATTCCTCACTTTGTCTTTTGAAAAGGAACTTGTACTCTTTCAATTTAGGTAAAGACAACCATAAATTTTGGAACTCTGGAACTGATATATCCGTCGTATAATTAGTGGCACTCTTCCCCCAAAAGAATTTTTCAGTATTCGGAAATGACTGAGCGGCCCACTCGTAGGGATTAAAGTTCGTGTGTGGTCCGGGCATATGCATGGCCAGATTTTTTACAGTTGGAAATTGAATTTGATCATTCTGGACTTCATGGACAGTCACATCTAAACTGACGAGGGAGCTGCCCCCCAAGATCCCCATGTCAAAACGTCCGAATGACATAATCAAAAGTGACTTCAAAGTTGAAGCATTTTTTGTAATGATTGACCTCAGTAGTTCAAATGCCTCCGGTGACCAGAATCCAAGAAAAGCACAGTCAAGATGTGAAAGAGTTTCCGAACCCAATGCTGGGAGTACTGACAAAATATAAAATACTATAATTAGTACATATGTACATACGTACGGTATAATAAATTTACATTTAAACTTACAAAGCGACTGAACAGGTTTGGAACTTGAGAAAATTTTGAAGGTGTTCAACTTTAAATTGTCTACTAATGCGATTTGAGTTTCCATCGGAAGAGATTGCTCAGGGATTATAATGTGATCCAGTCCATCTCCTTCCACCACAAAGATACTTTCGGTGAGCGTGTGATAAGCAATTTCGGAGAAATAAATATCACGTAGGGTATCCGTGTGGCGACTGATGTAATTGTAAAATGCACCAATGGAATTAACTCTTAAGGAATTCTCCCTTTGAGAACCACTCACAAGTGAATAAACCAATTTCTCTATCTTCGGAGTTTTTGCGAATCTGAAGAATGTCATTAGGCATTTGAAATGCTTGGCCTTCGCTTTGTCATTCTCCCACCTTGCCATACTATTTAACTGAATTGGCATTTGCAAAAAAAGGTTATAAATTTGCAATTATACGTACGTGGAAATTAGCACATAGTGTACGTGTAGGTGTACATACCGAGGATGAAATCTCCAGACGAGTTAAACAAGAAAATGTCATTTCGCACATTAGTCGTTTGATTTGATATTCTCCAACATTTCCAAAAGATCGATCCAATAGCAGATCCGTGGCTTGGAGGCATCCATACTGCAGAAATGTTAGGACATTTTCCCCTGAATTACATGGACCGATCCTCGCATTAATAATTTTAGGGAAATTATTTCGAGACAATGTAATAGACGGCAAGGGAGTTGTCAGATTTTCCATTAGGGCTCCATCATAATTTAGAAAGGATTTCAAAAATGCTTCAACTGTGGTGTTGGTCACATTCCCACGGAAATAAAGGCGCCATGGGTTTTGTGGGTGATCCAATAGTAAACGCCATAAATGACATGTTAAGCGACAATTTCTTTTGTCAGGCAAGGCGGCAAATGAAAAAATCCTGATTAGTACCTGCAAATAAAATGTGGCTTTTAGAAATTTAATTATTGTGACTGACGACTTCGTTTGTATATCACCTCAATTGGTAAGACATCATTAATTAGGGAAATATCCTCAGTTGACATTTTTGTTCAAACTTCAAATAGTGTTGTTAATACGTCAAATGCATGATAACAGTGAAACTGTATTTAACGAAAACTTTGTGAACAATAAATTGAAACATATTCATACCATGCATTCTTCAAATTGGGGTTTTTGAAATTTGTTGTTAGAATATAGTCAAGATTTACTGCCGTCATGCCAATAATATCTTTCAGGTTTTTGTATAGGATTGTTCTCTGAACAATGAGCAAAGTCACTTAAAAAACCCATTCAAAATTGCAGAGGCTCGATAATTTCATAACTCTCGGAATCGCGAAGCGTAATCATTTTACAGCTGGACTAAGTTAATCGAAGAGTTAATTAGGACATGTACATGTGCATTCAATAATTTTTAAACATATTTCTTTGATCTTTATGCATGAAGGACTTGTACTTTCTAAGTTATTTCAAGTTTTGGCAAGGATTCTTACTTTTTACACGTTAAATGTTGCGCATATGCGCTCAAAGTGATGTAAATATTATTCCTGTCATAACTTCTTGGGATTTTTTCAGGTAATTTCCGTTTTTGTGGTGACGATGCTCTCAATTACGGAATTTCCTAAACCAAATCGTCAGAGTCATTTTGCTATACGTTAAATTTCCTGGTTCATTCAGTTCCACTTATCGCTCCCGCCGCGCCAAAATCATGGGATCCTGGCTAATATCCAATTCGGGAATGAAGCCAGGCGGTTCCGCAATAATAGACGGAAATATATTAGCTTTCTACATAATCCATTATATTGCAATATTTATAATATCAATCTCATTGATATCATCAGTTCTCGTTATCATTTGGATAGGCATGGATATGTGGGCTGGACGGCGGGCAAATAGGGAAATAGATTTCTCCCTCAGATTCCCATTTTACTTGGCGTTGGCGGATTTCCTTTGGGGGGCCTCACATTTTACTGACCACATGGTTGTCATTACGACCCAGAAGTTCCCGGAGGAAGGAGCCGGTCGAACTTTTCTCAGTGTTAATCTATGGTTCTTCTTGGGGTACAGTTTTACTTTTAGTTTACTTAAAAATAATTAAAATTTACAAATTTTTAACATCTCTGGTTGTTTTAAAAGGTACCAGCAAATAATGCATGCCAGTTTGGCCGCCTTTATGTATTTGAAAGTTGTTCATCAAAAGACATTGAATCTTGGGGCTAAGGAGTGGCGCCTTCATCTGTTTTGCATTTCATTCATGGGAATTACGTCCCTTCTATTTTATTTCTTGGGCTCCTTTGGCTGTTCTGGCTACTGGTAAGTTCAACTTTTGACACAGTTTTTCAACACCCAAACGGATCCCCGGAGGCTAATAAATTGATCGCATTAATTAACTTATTTACCAAAATTGTAAACGACTTGCAGATTATAATAACAAACACAAAAGAATTCTGCCATTTAATATTTAAGTAGCACAGTCTTAAAAACAAATATATACTTAGGTCGCGGCGATGTGTAGTGTGGTTAACTTGGTGCACATAAAGTTAATTTAAAGTTAATTGTAGGAAATAAAGCCATAACTTTTATTTAAAACGCAGGTTTCTAGAAGACAGAACACCCGGATCGATTCCAGGGATCCTCCTAAGTTTTACAACAGCAATTGTTTGTACTCTAAACGCCTTGTGCACAACAGTCGGCTATCACCTGATTGAAAACAAAATCAAAGCACAAAAAAATGAAGCCAAATACGACAGTTTTGTCTCCAGCGTTACTACTGGGGTCGCAGATTCCGGAAGCTATACCACATCAATTGCCACCCAATGTTTGACAACATTTGTAAAAAATGCGGCTTGTCTGTATTGTCCATTTGCTGTTCTTGCATGGGCATTTGCAATTCAAAATGTATTTGGGGTCATTGAGCCCTTGACTGCTTTCCTAATTGCCATTGTAGCGAATAGCAGTGGATGGGCGAATGCATCTGGGTTCTTCTTAAATGAGAAATTGAAAATATCAAACGTCGAAGTTAATTTTAGAAATTAAATTCTTGAACCAAAATTTATAAAGTTCGGTGCAGCATTTGGCTACGGTTCGGTGTTGAAATAAATATACATATAAAAATAATACTAAACATGTAAATTTGGCAACTTGATTTCACGCGAATTTGAGGTAACATACAAAAATTATAATGCATCAGCACCTGCCCTGCACTGACAAGTTCAACTCGTCTTCAATTCCAGTTTTCCAATCGCCAATTCACAATTTGACAAACCGAACTGGTATTTAACGGTACACTCACCAAGCCATAAGCTAACCCTTTATTACATGCAAAGCAAAGCAGTTTTACGAGTTGCGGTCTCATCTTCAAGAATGCAGAGCGGATTTATATAACATTAAATAATACTTCCAAGGTTATCCGTCAATCCCAATCTGTTTTGCAAATAAAATCAACCAGAAGGTTTCAATTTCAAAATTGTACTTACACTTCGCCTTAGAATTACTACTATTTATTCCCTAAGTGTGGAAATATACACTCTGTGCTGCGCTTGCGCATGTGCTGTGCTGTGGGAAATACGCTGCAATAGAAGGTCGTATGCAAAATGACCAGCAAAACTGCACAGTCAATAATAGTTGAACCATTTGAAAAACATACAGCCACGGTAAAGTTCCATTTTGCTTAATAAATCACATTTAAGATATTTGATACTTTTAACTACTGTACAGATTTTGACAATTTTTTTAACAGGTAATTTGGCTGCATGGTGAAGGGGAGGAAAGGTAAATTACTAAATGTTAAATTTAAGCTGAAACAAACCTGTTCAATCATCAATCGTCAGCTAAATACACTATAATGCATTAAACCTATTAATTTAAATTGATTGGTCGACTTTTGAATATTTTAGTAACGTGTGGCCAGAGAAATTAGGGGAACTCGTTGAACCAAATCATACACGATTAATATTTCCAAGAGCGTGAGTAAAACACGTTTAATAAATTATCACACTTGCACTTGATCCCATGCATTGGATTTTTATTATATTCTTACTTTCTCAGACGAAACTTAAAATTGTCTGCTCACAATGGATTGGAAGTTCCAGCCTGGTTTAACGTATTTCCGGCTGATTATACCGAACAGCTTGAAGATGACAAGGGAATCAAAAGATCCTACGACGCTATTTTGCGTATCATTCAAGAAGAGGTTACAAAATATTTTTTTTCTATAAAATTAGTGTTATTACCAATACTGAAATCAAATATACTATTTCTCAGATAAAGGGAACAGCAAAAAGTCCCGGGATACCAGCATCACGTATTGTACTTGGAGGATTCAGCCAAGGAGGATCTATGGCGTATTACATTGGGATAAATGCTCCAATGGTATTGGGTGGAATCATTTGTCTTTCTGGCTATTTTATTGCATACAAAACCACGGTTTGGGATGAAATCCGAAAACCAGCCATTATGATATGTCAAGGTGATTCGGATCCGGTTTTACCAGTGAATTCCTTGATGTCTGTATCCAGAGTACTACGAAATGTCCTCAATATTGTATTTCATATTTATGATGGTGTGAAGCATGAAACTTGCGACCAGGAATTAGAGGATGTAGAAAAATTTATTAAGGATCGTATTCCAAAAATTAAATAGTGGATTAGCTTGTGTCAATTCGTTGGTGAGTGAGCAAATTGTGAGATTAGTTAATTGCTGTGAAGGCTTTGAAACGTGGAAACTTGGTAAAATTAAAAAAGAAGTTTAGCTGCAATTTCATTATGTAATTTTTGCATTTCACTTAATGTTTATTTATACGCCGGATGTTATTTCTTATAAATTTATCCCGAATACCAAAAAATTATAGTTGAATCGTCGGTTACCCAATCCATCTGTTTAATGTTTGATTAAACTTAAAATAGAAGGTATCACTTATCCTCCTGCGAAAACACCTGTAAATTTAGATTTGAAAGTCTGTATCAGTCTGAAACGTGCTTGCCACAATTGATAAGGATTAAAATAGGAGATCATCCCCTCATCAAGAGCCGTACTCCAATAATTCATAAATATATACGCAAAGTTCAACTCAGTATTATTATCATATCGTACACGTAAGCCCTGATTACTGATTACTGGCTGACTAAACTGTAGAAAAACCGGCATCAAAATTGTAATTTCCACACCGCAAATATTCAGCATGGCTAAGCAAATTTTAACAATTTATTTTCCAAGCATTGTATTATTTGTGATTATTACAAATCATCTTTCATTCGCAAATCTAAACAATGCAAACGAGTTGCCTAAATTTTATTTCACGTCCAAAATGACACAGTGTCCAATAGATTCTCCTGAATTGTATTATGAGGACATCGGCCTCGCCATGTTCTCAACTGCCGTCCAAGGTAATTTCAAAAAGAAAATTTATATAAAAAATTATTCCAAGTTCAATTCGAAAGGATCTTCGATTTATTTTATTTTCATGTTAGAGAGTCGAGTGTTTTTTGGAGTGCTAATGGATAAATTGGAATCCGCCCTCGGTGAATCAGACGAATACGAAGACAAATTGCAAGAAAATTGGGAAGATTTCACAAAATTAATGTCAAACAATTTTGATGAGAAATCTAAACGGATTGGTCGAATGTGGGATAAAGTAATTACAATTTATGAAATCAAAACTTTACCTTGGGAGACGAGGCTCCACAAAGTAGTCATTTTTGAAATATTCTGTGGATTGCATTACGAATACTTATTATTGGAAGCGTTGATGAAGTCTGGGGTTAAGGAAATCGTGAGTACTCTTCAGGGGACATTTGGAAAGGGTACTCCAGTTTGTAGCTAAAAAAATAACAAACACTAAGTTGTACTTTGGTTAATGGACTTTTCTTTACTTTTAGCTATCAGAAAATTAGGGGAAACAATGCTAAATCAAGGTGAAGGAGATACGGCAGAAATGTTCAAAAAGGCTGAGGAAGTTTTGCTTGAGGTAATTTCATGGTCGGTCTAAAAAAATTTAAATTATGATGAGATAAACAATCAGAGTTACTAGCTTATGTTCTTCTTTCTTATGTTATAATCATAACTTGATGATTTCATAATTGAAATTGAGCCATGGCTTGTACCTTTGGAGTTAAATTTAATTTCACTTTTAACTTCTAGGTCGAACCCAATTTTGTGGGAAGGCTACTATCTCGCATGCTCAAAAATGGTAGGAAATTGAAGGAACGAATGGAAAAGGGTTTACCCACCACACGTGTCGAAACGTTTTTAACGGAACCCGTACAACAAATTGGAATCTTAGTTGAGGCTTACAATGAGAAAATAAAAGAATATCCAACTAGTTTCTGGAGGGAAATGACCAATATCATGAAGAATGGGACAGGGATTCCAACTGGAGATGAATTGTATTTACAATACTCTCGAAATGAAGAAAAATTGATTGTAAATATACTAAATTTGTTGAGCTCTCCGCTTGGGAAAGGACATACGTAAAATTATATTCTGTATTGCAATGTCTCAAATAGTTTGTGCTTTGCTACTCGTAATGTAAGCTAAAAACTGGAATCAATTATTAGCATTTTTGACTATATATTCTGAACTCAATTTTTAAAAGTCCATTCGAACATGCGTATTTTACTTTCCCGCAGCAAATTGTATTCACAATGTCATTGGACTGGTTACATTTTTCTCGTACACCAAAAATTGCAAACCGATGAAGTTAATGTATACATTTAAATTCTCGAGTTGACGTTGCACCGTACCTACCAGTGCGCAATGCTCACTAGATCTAATTTGGCTGGTGTGATTTCATATTGAGTTTGATCATTTCTGATTTCACGTTTTCCTCACTTAATTTTTTATTAAAATTCTGATGACGAAATATAATATAACAGTTGAACTATTTACATGAGTATCGACAAAGTAAATACAAGAACATGTGGCAATAATACTTGATGTACTGTTTGGTTGATTTGATGTTAAGTAACGTGCTTCAAGATCCATTCAGTAAATTTCGATATCCTTGTGCAAACGCCTGGCATGTTGGGCTCGGCACAACCAATTCCCCACGAAATGATTCCTTTTTGTGGTCAAATTTTATGAATTAATTGAATTTATCACATCAAATATTAAATTTCCATAAAATAGAAATTACCTGCCAGAAACCATCGTCCGTTTGATCCCTTTACTTGCAAGGGACCACCACTATCACCCTGTGAATATTAAACCACAAATTTCACACTAAATCTTAGCCAAATTCAAAAACTCCTTTCTAACTTTAAGAAGGAACGTCAAGTTTTATTAGTTCAATCGGCGTTTAGACCTTTTGTGGAATTTAATATTAACATTTGTACAGTATGGACAATTTAATTTTTATTATCAAATTGTGATAGCCTTGCAATCGGATGGCGATATGTTGCTTTAAAATACTTAAAACCTCATCCCTCACCTGACAAGAATCCCTTCCCCCATTCGGATATCCAGCACACAGAAATATGTCCGGGATGTGTTCCGCCCGTCCACTTTTCAGGAACAATTTCCGACATTCCTCATTTGACATGATGGGAACGGTTACTTGTTGAAGACGATTTGGAAGGACTCCACCCTCAGACAATCTTCCCCATCCAGCCACAGTCGCATTGTGACCAACGAGTAAGTCCTTATTCCCTTGTAGACAAAGGGGTCGGATGTGTTGACTGTAATTGACTGAGCCACCATCCAAGTACAGGAGAGCCAAGTCATTTTCATAAGTAAAGAAATTGTAGGATCCGTGCACTACCTGCCAAAAAAAACACACAACATCAAAACAAAATAGAGCGTGCAAAACAAATAAAGAGACCCATTTGAATCAGGGCAATGGCAATGGCGAAGGCAAGGAGGGTGAAAAAGAGGGACGATTTAACAAAAAAACCGCACCAGACAATGTTTAAGGTATTTAATGCTCCATGTGGTTTACAAAATGAGATTTTTTATGAACAAAAAGTCCTATCACGTCGCCGTCGCGTTTTCGTCACTTCTCTAACTGATTTCCCGAAAAAGCGAAAATGCATGAATTTCATGTTGCAGGTACTGGCATGGCACAAACATCAACACACATAAATCATAAAAAAAAGCTGGCTGGGTAAAAAATAATTGTATCGTGATTGTGAAGGAACCAACCACAGAACACGACCGGCAGCAGTTTGTCCTGGTTTATTCAAACCACGTCGAATGCATTTGAAGCGCATGCTGCCAGAAAAATGAAGATGTTTTGCATCCTGCACTTCAAGTGAAATCGAGCGTAAAATCTTGCGTGTAAAGTGTCGCGTGTTTCACACCAAACTTGTATTAGCATAATTAAACTAGAATTCAAGCCAGTCCGCTTACTTTCAAAAAAAGTAATAATATGTAATTTTTTATTATTGGTTGCTGCAGGGAAACGAATGGCCTGCAATGCAGAGCAGTGTGGGTTGTAGTAGCTTAGTAATTTAATTGCTTTTAAGAGAAATCCCTGTTAATTTTGTTTAAAGCAATATACAGAAAAGTTGGCGCCTTAAAACTTGCCATTATTGATATAAAACCAACACCATGAATTCTGAGCCTCCTTGAAATGACTTTCAGCATTTTAGAAATTACCATGTCGTAAATTATGGAAACCACTAAGGAAAAAGTCCAAACTTGAAATTTAGTTTTGTACACTTAAAATTTGTTGGAGTTGTACAGAACTTGATTATCGCATCACGTAGTTTCAATAAATAAATTTACTGGGTGACCTTAAACTAAAAACCGGGTAACTCACCTTCCGAAGTACTCCCCTCTCAATATGTTGATATTTTTCATCCGCTCCATTCCCACTATCTCCAGTCCCATCCCCACCCTTCACACTGAAATCCCATTCCCCGATCCGGATCCGAATTTGACTGATGAGCAAATCATCCACACAATGTCCAGCTGTAATCACCCAATTCTCATTGATGAGAGTTCCTCCACATCGATGTGTGGAACTAAAACCAAAAAATGATGTCCTCCGAACACTCACGATCCATGGCCAAGAACCGAAATTTGCTTCTCGACCTCCGACGATCCGTTTTTGTGGGAACAACGGAGCCACACCACATTCGTCATTATGAACTTCAAAAGATGGTTTTTTCGTCGAAGATGACGAGGGGTCAACAATGGTTTCTGTCACCTTCGTGGGAATTTCCGTTGTTGTTGTCGTCGTCGTCTTCGTCGTCGTCGTCGTCGTCGTCGTCGAAGGAGTCGTGATTTCTGGAATATATTCGGTGAATGTCACAAAATTTGGCGGGGAAGACGTCGTCATCGGCGGTGGTTCATCTATGGGTTTTCGGGAGGTCGAAATTGGGCGCCGGGTCGTAAAACGATCAGTCGTAATGGAAAATATATCTTCCGTGATTTCTTCAGTATCTGGCTCAGGATTGAAAAAGAATTCAGTCGTGGTCGCCGTTGACCAACCGGACGTCGGAATGGCCGTTGTCGTCGTCGTCGTCGGGGCTGAAGATCCCGACGAATTATGAGAACCGGTCACAAAAGGTAAATTATCCGAAGATGTCGAGGATGGAACCGAAGATTCATTTTCGGGGATGATATTATGTGTGTCATTGTGGGAACAGCAGGATCCGAACATGAATCCATCGATACACATTCCAAGGTGTTTCCCTTCGGATTTAATACATTCCCAAACAAACATGCAAGTTCCACGAAGGATCTCATTTTCATTCGAATTCCGAGCAGTTCCGTTGACTATACACGGTTTGGAACTGATTTTGTAGGTCTGGGATTGCTTGTACGTATTTACATTGGAGAAAATACTTCTGGGAAGGGCGGGGCGGGTGGAGGGCGAATCATCGGGTGGGCTGTAGCTTACTGAAAATGTTTCAAAAAATGTGTGGTTAACCAACTAGTTTTGCAAAAATTCCTTACAAAGCAGGATTATGGAAATCTGTAGTAACTATTGTCAATGAGTAGGATATATTTATGATTATTGAAACGTCGTCCATTGTCCGTTAACTTTCCAAACATTCAAAAAGCAAATTTTGTTTGAAGTTTTACTAAAACCGTCATACAATTCCAAATTCCAAATTTCATGCATGACAATTTTGCATAGGCCGAGAATAAAATGGCAACTTCGACACAGACATGTGATGCTTGAAGCAACTATGCAAATTCCTCAAACCTGCAATTCTCATTAACCGCTATATCCAATCCAACATACAAACGTACGTAGTAATTAGTAATCCATGACCTCTGCAGGATATGATTCAATAGATTAACACAGTTGAAATCCTTAAGTGAGACATGACACGGCTGACCGTGGCTATGTGGTGTCGATGCACGGCTAGACAAAACAAGGCAGGTAACCCAGAAAATGGGTAATAAAAAGAATGCAGGGCCAAGGCCAAGGTATTGTATTTCGGTGAGCCTCCTCCAACTAACCTTTTATATGTCAGGGACACATTCTTCAAAATAATGAGAAAATCACAGGTAAACTTATGACGGAGGAGCAACGGAGCAAAAGATGATGAATCCTTCTATACGCGGATGGTAATGCGTTTTTAACCTAGCGTGCTGTCGCGACGTTAAAAAATAAAAATGTCGTTTTATCAAAAATTGTAAGATTTCTATTTAAAATGTCATTTAAATTATAATTTGTTTACTATGAAAAAATGAATTCATAAAAGTTGGAATTGTAGCCGCGTAAATGAGCTAAGACATTTGAAGTTTGAATTACTATGAAATAAGAAATGCAAAATGTTTTGAGAAGCACACCGCTAATTACAAGTTGTAATGCCTAAGTGCTCAAAATGTTTAAGCCAGGTCAAAGCTTCGTAAGAGTAAGCTAGCTAAGACGAGTGACAAAAGCAAAATATTTTTCATTCAAGAAACAGGAAGTCAGGTTTAGGAACGGATCCGATGGAAAGAGTTTTGAATGAAAAAGTCTACACAATAAAAATCAAAAACAATGGTGAAATTAGTCCAATGCGCCCACTACGACGAAAGGTACTAACGTCAATGTCATCACTCTTGGGCGCGTGTCTCTTAAGTAAACACTATGGTCAATATATAGCCATTTCTAAACCTAAGTAATTATAACAAAAAATTTAGCTTTCAATTAGCAAAAATTTATATTATTTATAAATTTATAATTAATTTATAAATTTATTTTATGATTACGTTTATATCATTCTTTCATATCTAAAATACTTCATTCTGGTCATTGGCGATCAAGTCTTGAACTGCTGCATAATTAATTACATCTGGTCGTAAACAAACAAAAGACCAAACAGCTTCGAAATGATCAAACCGGGCATTACAAAATCCCTCCAAATCCCACCTGAAATTAATAAATTAGAAATAGAAAGTAAAGTTCCAAGAAGGTCGTAAAGGAAACTTTCTCAACAAAACTTTCCGATCTGATTCATCTCATGACAAGACCAAATACACAAAATTTAACTACTCCACACCCTCCCCCAATTAGTTCATGCATGCATGGAAGAAGGAACGGTGGGATTGAGGAATGGCAACGGGATTTCCAACTCAACGCAATCCAATTGTTGTAAATGCAATCTACAACCATACAATCCCCGCCAAGCCGCGCCAATGACGACGCGTCTTAGTCTTGTCCTGCGACTGCCATTCACTCTCATAGTGTCATGTCCCAGTCGCATTCATTCACCTTCTTAATTTAATTAGATATTAAATTAACTAAAGTGTGACAATATGAGCACGACGACGGAATGGAACTATGACGACTTCAAGAATCCGCATGCACGAGTGACAAAGTCATCCCATGCAATAATGCAATGCACGAATCCCTCTCCTATCCACACCCTCCCTTATCTTATCCAAAAGTACTTAATCCCACTCATAAATCTCACTTTCAATTTCTCTGTACAACTTCAACAATTAATTAGCTGTGGGTATACGAGCAGTCCTATGCTTTGATTGTTAGTCGTAGCCATTGTTGTAATTATTTTGTATTTAATTACTTTTTCATACAAACACATTTAAGTACATTTAATTGTCATACATGTAAGAGAATGACATGAGATTTATCCTATTATATATTGTCAAGTGCGAATAAAAGGCCGCACGCACACAAAATAACTGATATTTAGTATAAATATAATATAAATAAATATTAAATATCCTCACCTTTTAAACTAGTTGTCTTAAGTCTTGAAGCTCCCATGTCAGAGTCACTCCTAAACCTAATAACACTACTACTCCTCCCACTACTCACACAATTAAAATTTCCTAATAGAATACTAAAAATAATTAAAGTTCTGACTAAGTAATCCACTGGGCCCGTCGTGGCCGTCTTCGTTGTCCTCTTCCATTCCATCCTGGGCCACTCCACTCACTCACTAAAACGCAGGCTACAAGAGACCGCGTGCCACTAACATATAAAAATAGAGGTTGGGGAAGGACGACGATTCTAATGAGGAATGAATTACACGGAGTTTAAGAAGAAGTAAGTCCCACAACTGATTATTCCTATTCTTCGTCCTCCGTCGTCGTTGTACGTTGCCGGTTGAGGACTTGAATGTGAGTGAGAGGGGTGACGGACGACGGTGGACAAAACAGGTGGTGGATTAAGAAGATGAGGCTTGAAAAAATTGAGAGTTCTTTCTATTTACATTACATTGAACCCCAGAGCGGGAGCCCCGTGCTGTTGCTGTTCTCCTACCATTGGATTTGGCTGAAGGGAGGGCTGTTTACTACCAACAATGGATCAGGTACTTACTTGGTGCAGTGCAGGTGAGTTTAGAAGAAATGTAGGTCAAACCATTTACTTACTAGGATCCTTTGCCCATCCATCCCACAGATGTACATGTACGTGTAGTGTACATCTCAGCTTTAGCCCCAAAGGAGGAAAGTATCCTCCATTCTCCTTTGTAACTATGCAAAAAAAGCAAGTCTTAAGCACAGCATAGCAGGGACTTTCGCCTCCGGTCCTCATTGAAGTTAGTCCAAGTTCAGGAGTTGGGAGTAAAACATATGCCGTCTGTTCCCTCATCGTTTTGTGTCCATGTCACAAGGATATTTTGTATTGTTCTAATTATTTGTTTGGAAATGCGGGTCATAATAAGGCAGGGCAGGGCAACGCACACTGACTGGGTTAGGTTACCCACCGATTTAAGAATTCAGATTGAATACATACGTATTTTATTGGGGTTTGACGTCATAATGCTTATTCCCGGGTACGAATCGCTTGGATTGTAACTGTACCTGGATTTTGATTGAGTTTCTGGATCAGGTG
Source organism: Orthonychiurus folsomi (assembly GCA_036851895.1). Lineage (NCBI taxonomy): Eukaryota > Metazoa > Arthropoda > Collembola > Poduromorpha > Onychiuridae > Orthonychiurus > Orthonychiurus folsomi. The sequence continues at coordinate 15,652 of JAAXYW010000426.1, read as the reverse complement.
GATGAAATATTTATTGTTACATTTCAACATTTCTTGTAAATTAACTTTTTGTAATGACGAATAAAAACCCCGCTTGAAATATTTTAATAAATAGTAAATAATAGTTGTGACGTTTTAAGTTTATTCGGCTTTGGTATCAACTATTATTTATATCGACTACTGGAAACTCACAAACTTCGCCCGGCGTCAATGTTCCAAGTTCAAGATCCAATTTCAATCCAATGTCAATTCCATTTAAGTTTCAAACTCTCGCCCTTCGTCCACCCCTAGAAAAAATAAGCAAAGTAAGCGGTATTACACGTACGTACGTTACGTACGGTTCACATGCCTGCCCGCCTGCCGGTCTTACCTGTCGTACCATACATACACCCGTCTTCTTCCAGAAAATATCCTCTTGGTGAATAATTGGATAAAACACTGCACTTGAGACATAAGGGGATGCGGATGAACCTTGAGAAAAGCTGACATGAAGACAAGACGTACGTAGCGGAAGGATGAGGAAAACTGGAAGCTTAGCCCACAGTCCACGCCAAGCCAAGGCGGATATTCCCTTGAGAATCCGCCACTAACTGCTTCCCTCCAAACTTCCCTCATCCCCGCCTTCACATTTTATTCTCCGCATTTATTCATTCTCCACCGAAGGAAAGTGACTGAGGAAAGTTCGATTAGTTTGATGTTCATGTTATTGCACGGCACGGCACGGCACTGCACTGCATCACATGGCAGGGGCAGAAGATATTATCCGACTCCGACCCCCTGATCCCAGTGAGTAAATTGTGTTTGATCCCCGTTTTGTAAAGGAGACGACATTTCCAGGGTTCCTGCCGCCTTGTCTTGGCGTATCTTGGCTGCAGTGCAGTTTCTTTTACCCGACCCAATCTTCTTGCATCTTCGTACCACGTGGAACTTGCACGGTTTTCTACCGTATGCTACTATGTAATGTACTACTAGTTGTGGTTGTAGCAGGGTCAGGTCAGGCCAGGCCATGGCTGGGTCTACCCGTTTCCGGCCAAAGTAAGTAATTTCATGTCACATCCAATTATCCCCAATGTCATCCTCACTTTTATTATTGAGTCAGACAGGAGGGGGTGGATTGTGCTGGGAATATTAAAGCAATCTTGAGCACTGACATGCTCTGTACAGTTAGAGTCTAAATTCAAGCTGCAAATTGATTAAGTTTCAGGGTGATTGTGACTGGGGTTGATAATTTTGATATTTCAGGTATTTTCCTGGTCGGATCTGGTATGCGCTGGAAGGGTTGCTGGTTTTGTACAAAAGAGAATCCAAATAAAGCTTATGTTTCATGTGATTTGTGTCTTCATTTCCAAGGAGCCGATTTTAACATGTTATAGCTCATTTTAACGCTGCTAATCTGTAGTTTAATATGGCGAAATTCGAAGAAACTTGGAAACACCCCGAAATCTTATATAATCATATTTTTTGACTTATTTTGCCTTAAAATTTAAATTCTGAAAAGGCTACAGTTGGCTAACAATAGTCATTTGTAATTGAAAAGGCTAAAACTTTATACCGACCATCCTGTAACCTAATGCATTGTTGCTGAAACCAGCTGTTTGTTTTAATTAGTACGATTAGATTCACAAAAATAAAGTTGTGGATAATTTGTGAATTGCTTGTGTGATTAGAAGATTTTATTTGTTAAACTTGCACACGAGTACTACAATTTGACGTACATCCTCTCTCAATCAATTTGATAATTGTATAAGTATCAAGTTGTAATGAACCTACAAATAAAAATCCCAGGTGGTTGAGCTTCAGAATTGAAAATCAGACCCATCCCTCCCCTAACTCTTCAACTCAAGTGCATCATGTGTTGATTGTTATTGCGTTGCTTACGTGCAACGTTGAAAAACACTTGAAATACTAAATCAATTCACTGCGCATGGCATAAGTATGTGCTAATCGGTTTTGAATTGACACAATCTTTCCATACCAAACAATAATGTTCGCATCCCGAAGCGAATTACAAATCAATGCCACTAATTGCCAGAACGGAGTATGACTTTTTGGTATAAAACTGAATCACATCCAAAGCAAAATTAGACGTGCTTTTCATTTGCTATCAGCTTTCAGTGCAAGCAGAATTCCAGCAAGTTAACTTTTAACATGAAGGTAGCTCTTGTGCTTCTAGTTTCTGCCTTTGTGGCCGTGACCGCGTCGGAGCCCTTGGTATGTGATGAAATGCAATTTTTGCAAAATTGTATCCGCCAAATCCACTGCTCCATTTTTAAAACCTTTAAAATAAATTGTTGATATTAATAAATCAGAATCGACGTTTTGCCGCTTCAAAAAAAAAGCACTTTTAAAATAATTACACGTTTATAGTAGTCCAGATTCTAAAACTTATTTTTATTAGCAATAGCGCCGTGTGAAATTCAATTAGCAATTTTTGTTACGTCCACTTTTAGGCACAATGTGGTGGATCCTGCATGTCCTCAGCTAGTTGTGCATCTTCTTCTGGAGACATCCTGTGCCGTTGTCAAAATTTTGTCTGCACAATGACCGTAAGGATTTTTGATACTCTTGATTCTCCATTTACTATATATGTGTCTCATCGTATACAATATAAAATTTTGCTGATGATTTCTTTGTAGGAACTCTGTGGTGGAGGATGCGTGACGGGTAAGTCATTTCCACATACTTTGCTGCTAACTAATAACACTTGTTAATTGTAATGTGTAAATTTCAAATTTGACTCTAGATTCACAATGTGCTAATTGGGGTGGCGGTGATGACAAGTGTGTTTGCTCCTGGTTTTCTTGCTCACCCGAAAGTTTGGTGAAGGAACTGGCCAAAAATCCAAGAGCATTGTAAGTACTTTTTTGTCAAGCTCTCCGTTAACTTTGATTTAAGCCATAGTATAATAATGCTAACTTATATATTCTGGTACGACTTGCACAATGGCATTATAACTATACTCAGAGCGTATTTACTCGTGAACTCGAAATGTCAAGTATTTATCCAAATTATCTATGAATGCTCCTAATAACTTTAATTGTGTTGTAGGTTCCTGCAAAGCATCAAAGCAAGACAGCTCAAACAATAATTTAAAATCATTTTCTGCAATAAAAATCATTTTTGTCATGCTCATCAAATATTGTATACCAATCCGCCGCTCAAGTTATTATAAAAATATAATTATATGAAATAAATTTAAGAAGTTTTTCCACCCACGCCGTATTGGTATTACAATTACTGTTATAAATACGAAACAATATGCTTCCGGCTGACTGCCCTGCCACATACATGTCTTATCAATTTTTGATTAAAACCGTATAAGGATAAATTTAATTGCACCTGATAATCTGTTGAAGTTAACAACTTGTAAACTCCAAACTGGAAACTCTCCCAGTAATTAAAATGCTAATTCACGGAACCCATCCAATCTCAAGAGTACATGGCTGGTTGGTGGATGTCTTTATGCAGAAAACTGGAAATGAATTGAATTGGATATCTACTCCTCCTGTTCCTCAGGCACAGCTCCCCAACGCACGCCATCATCCATCCCATCCTTCAAGCCCAACCCAAGTAATTGTAATCAAATACTCAAATATTTGTACATGGTCCTTTCTCTTCTTCGGAATTAAAAACTCCATGATGGTTGCCTGAAGATGAAGATAACCACAAAACCAAGTCAAAATTGGAGTAAAACAGTAAACTTGGAGATGGGGTTGCCTGCTATGCCGAATCAAGGTATTCTTGTCATTTTCTTTAGTAACGATAACGTAAACTAAAAACGTCATCTTAAACTCTGCTTGCAATCACATACAATATTAAAGCCAATCATTTTTTTTGTAGATTTTAAATATTAAACAAATCATACAAGCTAGTTTCTAGAAGAGTTGGATTTATTGCATTTAAATACAACAGTAATGTTACTACTCATAAGAGTTTGATAGATACATGCGATTTTCCACAATTTAGATTCTAAAAGTGAAGCCTTCCCATTGCGGTGCAATATTATTAGCATCTTAAAAAATATTCCACAATTCAACATGTTAAAAACCCAAATTGTGTAGCATGTCGTTTGCTTACAACATTGCATTGATTACAACACGATTCTTTCTCTTGTATTTTTCACTTCATTAGACATATTTTCCTCCTTTTGTCGAGACTCAGATCCCCCGCTCCATCCTTTGGATGAGGGAGAGGAATGATACAATAGTTTGTCAGAGTTATTAGCCCTCCTTTGCACCTGGTGTACTAAAATCCCTCAGATTCCTTAAACACTTTTTCCGGTACAAATTCCTTTCTGCTGCCCTCCATACGTATGTACGTACAACAAATTCCTGTTACCTGAATCCCTCGTATTTTCGGTTGGTGGACTTACGACGGAATGAATCACCATCAATGTCATCCCTTCTACAATTTTCGACGCAAGTAATTTGTAATTTTCTAACCACCCTCGTATATCTATTGTTCCGGTGCGGCGCTCTGCCCTGAAACACAAAAATTAATTAAACATAAATCGGGATTGCTGGTAAAATATTTTCGTATAATGCATACGCAGAGATGAGAGTGCTGTAAACTACTTACAAGCCATGCCTTTAGTTGATGACATTTAATTAATTGGACCGGCGCCTGGTGATTAGATTTATTCTACGATATAAATTATGAAACTTTGAAATTTTGTAGTCTTAGAAGCTTTCTATTTACGCAATAACGTCGTGGTCGAGTTTTTATAGTTTCAAGTTGAAGCGTTTTTGAATTGGAATAAAATATTGGATACAAATTCCATAATTTGTTTCGTGTGTTATTCTGCTTGTCACATTTCTTATCTAGTCAATCCAAATTTTGTAATAAGCGGATAATCGCTAGTAAAAGCCCGGAATTTGCCATTGAGTATTCTTGCCCTTGGCTTTTAACAAAGGAGGAAATATTTACGACAAACATCAACGATTGATTTTGGTGCCAGACAAAATGCATAGAAATTCAACAATGGGAAACCTTTGCGGAGGCGAACGAAGGTAAACGGAATCCAATTCCTATGCATTTTCATGTCCAGGATTATACTACTAAATGGATGTGTAGCCTAAGCCTGGCAATGCCGCCACACAGACAACAATGGATCTCTTTCTATGTGTGCTATTGAATTTTTGTATTTTCCTCGTCAAATCATTCAATTTGAATCTTTCTTTTCTTGTTTGCCTTTCAGCTTTACCTTATTTCATTCCACTGTAGTTGCCTGAAGCTATTCATCCAGTAGTAACTAAAGCCAACAGAAACGGCCCGGCAATTATGAATGGATGCAAAAACACTGGGAGGGTGTTATTTGGGGACGACGCTTCACGTTGCGTTGAATCGAATCCTTCATTTTGGAAATTGTGAATTTGTGGAAATAATAATATCTTATATATGTCTTATATAATGTGTTTCCTTTATTGCAATTAAACAGAACATTAATTAAATTGAAAACAGGTTATTGAATTACAATCCAGCAAATCTGAATATCCAAACAGATGATTAACTATAACTTTTTAAAAACCGTGCAATATTTTAATATATTAAAAGTTAGTGTACAATAAGTTACTAGTTATAGTAAAAGTTATATCGCCAGTGCAGAAATTGTGGCTTATGTCAGCCAAGAATGATTACGGCGTGATTGCAGAAATCTCAGTATTACATTTATTGCGATGGTAAATGCAAACCAGACCGACCTGAAGTAAATCAGCATATTTATTGTTACTTTAAAAAAATATCACCCGGTGTAAAAAGGTATCACATTTCTCCAACTTAACTTGCGCCCAATGCTACACACACTACAAAACTTTACATGAATGAAAGAGAAGCAGAACAGATTCATTGTTGTGAAGGATGAATAGTAAAATGTTAAGAACGAAGCATTTCTCAAAGATACAGTGCAGCAAAGCTGTGTGCTGTGCTATGTTATGCTTTAGTACAAGTAAAGTACCTTACCCAGGATTTTGTATGAGTTTCAGAATGGAGGACAAAACGAAACAATCCGCGCTGGCTGGTTTCCGTCCGGTAACAAGACACAATAGTCAAAATCCCCTATGAAATTGCAATTGTTAACATAAGGAATTCTGTTCAAGTGGAAATCTGACTCGTAGTAGGTGGTCGACTAAGAGTCACTTAAAACTGCATCCGTCATTCTCCTAGCTACAACCAAAATGCATTCCATTCCATTCTCAAGTAATCGGGTACGTAAATCCATGTGTATTCCACGTACGTTAAGGACATGCACGGTACATTTAATCATGGCAGGTCAAAGGAAAATGAGTTGGATGTGTAATTTACAATGTTAATGTAGTGGGATGGAATGGCGGAGGTTTTATTATACATAACACTAACAATCTTGATCACGTTCCCTTTCCATCACTCCAACTGAAATGTCATGTCAGTTTAGATTAAGTCATCAGGCTTGGTATAACATTGACTGGATTTCCAGTGGGATGCATATTGCTTTGTGAATATTCTAAATTTTCCATCTCTGAACAGTTTATGTACAAGTACGGTTTGTCCGTCGTACCAGTTGGATTTGTATGTGTCAGTTTTCATTCTAAAATGGTAGATCAGGTTTGGGTTGACGACAATGCTGAAAGGTTAACGTGCTGATTAAAAATTGAATCGTTACAACGCCAGTCAAATAAATGCAAATTTAAACTTAGGTACTCCTTAACACATAGATGAATGATTGTTCTGCTCGTAATACGTTTAGTATTTGAAATATGCAGTGGCGCACTAGTAAAAGCTCAGTTGGCTCTCTTTCAAAATGAATGGGTTGTTTGCTGTTTGGATTTGAACGAAATCTATCGTTTTCAAAAATCTGTTAAACCTAGCTTACTAAAAAACTTGAAAATTTTAGAAAATTGTGATTAGGTAACACGTAATCTGACTTTCTAGTAGATTTCTTGAGCTTGGGCGCTTATGAAAATTGATTTAATTCACGAGCATTTCCACTGGTTTCCTCCATTCCTTTTCTCACATATTACATTACAAAATACACAACTACACAAGCATTACACAATCTGATCCATGTTTGATGTAATCTAACCTAATATAATCATTCTGTGTTTACTACCTGCGTGAAGTTTCCCTTAAAAACAAATTCATTTTCACCCCTTTGGTCTGGGGATTGCCTTTGGGAAGATCTGCTGTAGTTCTGCATTGAAAACGCTTTGCTTTTAGTTGGAGAACCGCATGCACGGCTTCCCAGTGGAATCCCTTCCCTCTTTCGCCGCCAGCGAAGCAGTTCAACTCCGACCGTCAGTCGTAGCCTGGAATTCCATCCATACGGTCGCTTCATTTTCAAACTCCGTCATCGGAATGCTCATTTAAAGGACAGAACTAAACCTCATCTAAAAAAAAGTATTACTAAAGCATTTCATTAAAAGAATTAGATAACCGGTGATTAAACCATTCATTAAATCCCCTGCAGATTAAATTGCATTGCAAATGCAATGCCATCCCTTGTTTTGTGTACAAATCTAATCCGGAGAGTGGAATACCCGGATTTATTAAACCGGAAGTGAAAGTGAACGGCAGCAGCAAAATGCCCAAGAACTTTCCCCGTTCCCCGATGATTTTGGTCACCTTACTTTTATTTAATTTGGTGACAAATTCCTTCGCAACCTCTGCCTCGTATTTTAAAATTTTCGGACTCCAACAAAGTGGGGTTGGAGGAAATGTGGATCCTTGCTACGAGGAACTGGGGGGCTCATCCATTCAATACAGAGCAAGGAAATGTATTCCGGATTTTGTGAATGCAGCATTTGGGCGTGAGATTTCCGCGAGTCATACATGTGGGGTCAAAGTTCCTTCGAGGATGTGTTTTTTGGCGGATGGGACTGGGATTGGATTGTTGCATGGTTTGGGGGTGACGACGACGACGACGGCGGCGACGGGGTCACTAATTGACAATGCTAGTCCGAGGGTTCCAAAATCTGGGGCTCTTTTTCCAAATTCGGTGGAAATGAATCGGTCTACTAAAACGGGAGTGGGAGCGGGTGGATCATCGGTTTTTGGGGAATCCAGTGGGAATACTCGATTCTTTGATGAATTGGATTTTGTTCATGAGCCGGATGAAGAGCCGGATGCTCCGGAACCAGAGTCTGAGGAATTGACTCCACCGTATGGCGGTTAGTTGGATTTGTCATGGGAAATGAGGGATGCTTCGCACTTTTGGGAGCTACGGCTACTGTGACGAACTAGGGACTTGGAAAATTGGAATGGGCACAATTAAAATCGCTACTATTTTCGCATTTAAAAGCATTTTTAATTTCTACACCGACATTTCTTGACAATTTAGAGCTACTCGCAGCCGTGTAAAATATATTATTACTACAACTCGGTAGGAAGATTAAATAGTTCCACAAAGAGATCGGCATTTTACTTGCCCTCATGCCCTCGCCCTCAGCTCTCGTGTGTGGGAACCAATTTGACCCATAATTGCCGATTATGGGACAAATTTGACAAATGGGACAAATTAGACAAATTAGGCATATAAGAAAATTCAGACAAATGGGACAAATTGGACAAATGGGAGTCGATCGGCATTTCACTTGCCCTCAGCCCTCATGCCCTCACCCGATTTGTTAGCCCTCAGCCCTCATCTGATTTTGCTGCCCTCAGCCCTCATGAGGTGAGGATTTGCCCTCAGCCCTCGTGAAGGCGCCGATCTCTCTTCCACATGGTTGTCATTTCTTATTCGTTTTAAATAAACTAGATTTGACAGAATATTTTTACACTGACAATTGACAATAATTGCTGCTGGTGAAACGCATTGAATTGTAAATTTTTCGTGGAATTTGTAAATGAGGCTTTAGTTTTATGCTGTTCGTTCACATTTTGGTGCTGAGTTTGAGCATTTTCTACCAAATCAGATTTTAAAACCAAATAGTGTGATTTACGAGTCGTTAATAATTTCTTAAAATTAGAATCTACATAAGAACAAATCGAAGTTAGCAAGTTTAAATCTGAATTTATGTCCGTTGTTATCATGTTATTAATCATCCATCCGAATTACACAATTTGTTTGGTTGACAAAACTACAATATTGGACAGCTTATTAAAAGTTCTTCGGAGGCATTCACTTATTTTCATTATTTCGTACACCAATTACTAAAAAGTTCTCCTTAGTTCACACATACAAATATACATTAGCATGCACATTTCATTCATTTTATTCATGACTTAAAAGTAGAAAACGGATTGCCCTATATCTTCCACAAAATAGTGCTTGGGTGTTTTTTTCCAAAAGTGCGAAGCATCTTAATTAATTTTTGTGTCCGTGATTTGATGGTCCAATGGCTGACCGTGAACGTGAGAGGGAGTACCCGCCTTCACCCACGGCTCCAAAACCAGAAGAAAGGTCAAGGTCAAGACCAGCAATAAATTTGAATTTAAATCCTGAAGCCAAAGCTAAAAAAGAACAAAGGAGACAAAATAAACGACGACAAAGGAACAACGGAAATAGCAACAGCAACAATGGACGTCGAATGACCCGAAGTATTCTGTCATCCCCTGGCAAAAAACCCGGGCGTCAGTCCGGCTGCCATGTGTGTGACGCGTCGGATTCAAAACGCGCCCACCCTACGACCTACATGACGGATCTCAACAATCCAAACAATCTGACCTGTTGGGAGTCCAATCCCTTTGCCCTGGACAGTGAGAATGTGACCTTGACCTTGTCCCTGGGGAAGAAATACGAGTTGACCTACGTGAGTCTTCAATTCTGCAGCGGAGCCAAGCCGGACTCTCTCGCAGTTTTTAAAAGCATGGATTTTGGAAGGACCTGGCAACCTTTCCAGTACTATTCAACCCAGTGCAAGAAAGTGTATGGGAAATCCAATAGGTAAGTAACAATTTTCTCAGCCACCTTAAATTTAATTTGATGATATATAAATTTGAATTTAAATAGAGTGGCGCCACACCTTGTCATTTTTCTTTGCAATTTTTGAAGTGGTTTAATCTAACCTAACCTCGACTCAACTTGAATTATCAAAATAATAAATAATTTGAGTGGTGCCCAAACCATTTTCGATGCTATTAACTCATATGACGAGATCCAGCCCAACCTTGTTCACAAAATACTAAATAATAACGATTTAAAAACAATTTAAATAACGCCAAACTCCAGGAATGTGCTGATATTTCCCAAGCTATTAATTTCAATAAGCATAACAAAAGCCGTCAATAAACCAGAATCACACATGCACGCAGATCAATGTGTCAATTAAAATCTAGGAATTCCTTGTATTGTGATTGTACACATTAACTTATGCAAAAAGCAAATTGATTACATAAAAGCAAACAATCAAATCTTGGGCAGGTAGGCGCAGGTTTTGAATTGCGGATGAAAGAAAAGCACTGCTGCTGCAGTCCATTCCCCAGTCAGTCGGTTTAGCAAATAAGGAATTAAACTATTGCTATTACTTCGTGAAAAACAAAACAATCATTAATGTCTAAAACCTCAACAATACACATTGTACTCAATACAATTCAACAATTCTTTTCCTCTTCTTCTTTACCATGTGTGGGGTTCATCCATTACAACAATCGTTGAATAATAATAATACATTCCTTGCAGTGCGGTGCGGTGCGATGCACGCGTACGTACGTGGTCTACTCCATGCAGTTTCATGAAAAAAAGGATCTTCACTGGACAATCCCCCGACACAAGTCGTCGTCCTCCTCACACACTTTTCTTTATTCATTCCTCAAATTGATTGATGAAATGTCTTCGGGGAAACCTCCAAGCATTTGTTGTCTTCTCAAAGAGATGTGACGGAAGGGAGGCAGGCGTTCATTTTTGTATGAGAGATACGTGCATACGTAGACGAACAAAAACACAGTTTTCTTGTACATCATAGAGCACAAAAATTTTAACTGAATGAATTATACATAAATGACTAACAAATTTTAAAAAATAGGTTTTATGTCGCATAACAATGACTAAATCTTGCATACACATTGGAGATGGAACGGCTGCCCTTTGAACTATCATATTATTATCAACTATTAGTATGTATATTCAATAATTTAAACGGTGTACGCAAAAGTTACCTATTTTCAAAACTTCTCAGTTGAACACATGTCGTTTTTAATTTAAATCCATTGGCGTTACTATTGCCAAACAAAAATTCCTACGTTTTAATCATTTCAATTAATTAGAATTTTTACTACAAATGCCCTTAACGTAAAATTGACCACTGATCCGCTGAGGAACAGTGGATTTTTCTTTCAAATAATCGAAACCGAAGACTAGCCTAGGTTTTGCAGTGTCTGTCCATGTATTTTGCACGCCAATCGGCGGCAAGGCAAAGTGATAACAATGCAAGATGCAAGGCCGGACAATGGATTGAAAGGAAAAGTGAATGTTTTACAATTCGGATTGAATAATGAATTGCATTCACACCGACCACACCACATCGGCCCAACCCCCACCTGGTCTAATCTGTCAGTGAATGTTAAGTGCATCGGGGTTGAAGTTGAAGTGTGGCCGTGGCGGAAAAAGAAATTGATATTGTTGGCTAATGCATTTTTCCGTGTGGTGGGTCATCCATCATAATCAAAATCAATGTAATAACTGCATGGTTGATGTGGATCCTATCCTGTACGTACGCGTAAAGCGAGACTTCCCAAATTGGTCACTTCATTTCTCATCCTCCCGTCGTATCCTCCATGGATTCAATCATGGACGGATTATCCATACTCATAACTTTGTGTCCTGTCCTTTTTGATTTTATAATCAAATCCAAGCGTGACTACAATCTGAATTGACGTCGAGTCTTGAGGTATTTCGTTCCGAGAAACATTATTGTATTGTTTCATTCATACACTCACATTCAAGAATTTTTTAAGATTTCTTGAAAACTTAAGTTGCGTGCCGGCTGAGCAATTTAAATTTTGTAATACTTCATATATTTGCTTTTAAAGTTGTGTAAGATTGGCCTCCTTAGCTTACCGAGTTCAAAAAATATCACAACTTGTTATTGTATAGCTTTGCTAGAATTTAAGGAATTAAACAATTTGAATGTTGCGTCAAATGCTGACACGGCATTTTATTTTTATTTGAACAATGAAAGTAGTGTTATTTTGGCAAGTAAACTCCGTGTTTATGGGCTCAGTTTGTATAGTTGATAGTACAGTTTTGCATACAAACTATTTGTTTGCTAGAATATTTTTTTACTTATTACAACGCAAAATTTTGTACAATGAAATATTGAAAATATATAGTGTTACTGACGCGTAATCAAGTAGAGGAGGCAAATTAATACATTCATTCAAGCATTCGCGAAGGATACAAAAATAATTCTATTGTTTCCTTCTATTCTTTCCTCAAGGGCGACGATCACGCGTGCCAATGAGCAGGAGGCCCTTTGCACGGATGGACATGTCAACAGCGAGACTGGGATGGGATCTCGAATTGCATTCTCCACTTTAGAAGGAAGGCCAAGTGCAGTGGATTTTGATAATAGTCCAATTCTTCAGGTGAATCCCTTTATTATTCTACTACTCATAATCACAAATTTAAGAATTACTCAAGCATAGGCAGGCATATCTCACAACTTGCATTTCACTTATTCGTGCGATAGGAAATGTTTAAGCAGCAAATTGACAAATAAATTTATTCGATTTATGGATATACCCAGGCGCCTACAAAGAGAACGAGAATGAGTTATTATCTGCTGCATTCAATTTCATATAATTGCTAAATATTTATTTATGTCCCGGCGTGGGATAAATGAGGGCAAATTTTGGACTAAAAAAAACATCGATGCAATTCCTGCACCGCACCCTGTCATTCAATTAGTTTTTTAATTAAATAATAAGACAAATGATATTGTACAGATCTCTAACTCCTTTAGAATATCATTTAAGTGCGCAGGATTGCTCTCAGCCTCAGGACAGGGAAGAATTGTCCAATTAAAAGTCTGTCATTAGTAAATTTTCTAAAATTCCCTCCATACTAATCTGCAATTCAATCATTTAGTTAATTGTTCCCACAATTTTTACGGCAATAATACAAATGTTTTCTAAATCTTCAGGACTGGGTGACTGCGACAGACATTCGTGTCGTTTTTAATCGTCTTCTCAAACCGGACACGGATGTAGCAAGTTTGAGTCAAGACATTGCTGGGTTGGTGATGGCTTCCTTCCCCCCTGCGGTCACTTCCTCCACTCCTCCACCACACAAGTCGGAGCAAATTTTTATCTTCCAGAACAACACAATCAATTCTGTCGACTTGGGTGAGAACCCTGCTGAGATGCTCTACCGCAATGGATATCAGGTACAATGTTCAGGCCAGGCTAAGGGTATTTTTTTTACTCCCACCTTTTGACTATTCCTTTCCTAACTATGGAATTTGAGAAGCTTTTGCATTGAAAAATGTTTTGTAGGCCAGGCCGAGTATTAGGCAGACAGGCGTCAACTGATTTTGGAAGTCAGACAATGCGAAGCAATTACAAAAATGTGCATTCCTTAAGTTAATTAATTTATGGGGTATTGTTTGGGAGTGCGGTTGTTGGATATTTGGGTGTATTGCATACCTGAGTGGGTTTAGTGTAGCGGAAGTTTTTTGAAACACTGCCTTGGATCGATCGACCAGAGCTTATAAGCGAACTGCATTCAATATTAAGTCATACTGTAAATATATTAAATTGCAAACAGCGTTGAAATCTACATTTTTTTAAAATTTAACTAGGACGATTACACCGCCCTTGTGTCAATCTATTGTTTGTCAGGATTTTGCATGGACTTTGGGCACTGGGCACTAGGCGGCTTTCATTTGTTTTAAAATTCTGCAGTCGGTCACAAAATTGACCTCCAAATGTTAAAATGACAATGCAATTTCCCACAAAACTCATGATTTACTACACAAACAACACGCATAGCGAGTACGGTACGGTGTACGGTACGAGTAGTAAATTCCACTTTCCAAGTGTAAATCTTTTTGCCCTAGTTTAGTAGTAAATGTTTCATTATGTACGTTACGTACATATGGCTAATTTCTAAGACGCGCGTTTCCACGGATAGCACGACACCACTAATTTCCTGGTCACGTCCTTGCCTTGCCGTCAGTCGTATTACAATGTTGGTTAATTGAGTTATAAAAATTGGGGAAAGTCCCTCGACGACATGAAAGGCGACGACTCGTGAAATGTTTACGAACGAAAGGAATTGGAGTCGTGGCGTGGCGGGGGCCGCGGCCGGGGAAAGAAAAAATCCAAGTCCACCCTGACGCGACGGCAAAGGAGAATTACATTTTATCCAATTTTCTCATTTACTTTTATGGTTCCTCATCCCAGGCTAATGAGGGGACGCCACAAGTGACGGTGGGGAACGGCGGCGGCTCGACCTCCTCTATTTTGACCAAACCACACAACATTCGGACATTTTACTCCGTTGCGGATTTTGCTGTCGGGGGGAGGTGTAAATGTAATGGCCATGCATCCCGCTGCATAAATAACAAGTGAGTACAGTACGATTTCTAATTACACTAGTATTCCTACACTTTTATGCTATTTTGTGGTAATTTAAAATATAAAAGCACGTTCACATGTGTTACAATATAGTAGATTCGCTGAAGGAATTAACTCTCCAAGATATTTAATTTTTGCATCGAGAAATGCTCAATTAAAAGTTGGTTGGTTTTTATATTATAAGACTTACTATGAAGTTATACCCTTCGAGTTACTTCCCCGAGTTGAAGAAATTAACCTAGTGTGTGTAACACGAGGGTGATATTTAAACGCAGTGCAGTGGAGTGCATGACATTAAAGTTAGCACATAGTTTGAGAATCCCCGCCTGCATTCATTTCCGCTGAGGATCAACACAAAAAAAAACGAGAGGGAAACAACGTCTATTGTTGTTCAAATGGAAATATTTCTAGTCCACGACTCCAAATGTTGTTTTCATTGTTCAGACGCGCCGCTCGGTCGGGGGATTGAATGGATGGATGTTTAAATCCCAATCCCAAGTCCGTCCAGTTTCATTTCCCATGCAACGCCAATGCCATGCTATGTTATGCTGGACACACGTATGCGATATGTGACAGATCACGTACTGCTGTGTTATACTGTACAGTACAGTACTGGGCACGGAATCCCCCATTCATGATTTGAATCTTTTTCCTCGCTAATAATGTCCCCTGTCACAAGTATTTAACTGGAGCCTTAAAAGGAATTCCGGTGCGGTACGTACAAATCACATGAATTCACATGGACACGTGTGGACTTTAAAATCTGATGTACAAGTTTTATTGGATTTCTTTGTCTTTCACAAAAGGTGCGAAAATAAAATGAAAGTGACCGAAATCCGCTTTTAGGGAAATTATTTGGAGGTCGAATACAAGATTACAACATAAAGTTAATAGAAGGGCGGGAATTTAGTTTTGTTCTTTCCTATTTGTATCTCCTGAAAAGGAAACTAATTCACGAGAAACATCTTTTTCTGGGGCAAAAAGGCCCGGCCACGCGGCCGCCGTGCCAGCTACATCTTTTAATGCCGCGAAAAAATTCACATTTTCAACTTGATATGAATTTTTAGTTTTCAGGTAATCGATGTGGACGAATCCGACGTCGGAATGTACAGTGTGATAGTGAGGCAAAGGTGCTATAATTTTACATAATTCCTCCGAATTATAACCAGACCAAGTCTGGTCCACC
>JAAXYW010000425.1:0-38127 GCA_036851895.1 Orthonychiurus folsomi | reverse complement strand
TGTTGCATTTGTGCAATATCCTTCTCCACATGAAAACTCTTGCAACCCCCCAGACATGACCTCGGAAAATGATTATGCAGCGTAAGGATTTTCTCAGTGTTGTGAAAACATTTGATTTGATATCCTTTTTTCGTGTAATTATATTTAGTTCTTCTAACGTGCTGAAAATCAAAGTAAAAACCATTTAAAATATGACGTGCGCGAGGAGTCCTATCATCATTAAATGCATCTGCAATTAGCTAACCTGAAGCATTGTGTATTCTTTAGGAATGTCTTCAAAATGTGCCTCGTCCTGATCGGCAGGATTATGAAAAAAGTAGACATTATGAAATACAAAAGATGTGGAGCCAGTTTTGTGAGTCTTTAATGACGTCTTCTCCAGTTCTGTCGCCAATTCATGCCAATTGGCATGCTTCTTTGGCATTATTATCTGAGAAAAGCAGATTAATCATAAGTTTAACTGTTTATCTGGACCTTATAATCAATAGGGGGTTACAAGTGATTAAGATTAACCGCTTTTCCAATTTTTAATTATTGGATTAAATCAGTTATACTTGAATGTACCGCTTAAATACAAAACCGCTTTTTTTTAGTTGGAGCGGAAGAAGCGATTAAATCCAAATAATCTTCTCCATTATTGACATTATGAAATACAAAAGATGTGGAGCCAGTTTTGTGAGTCTTTAATGACGTCTTCTCCAGTTCTGTCGCCAATTCATGCCAATTGGCATGCTTCTTTGGCATTATTATCTGACAAAAGCAGATTAATCATAAGTTTAACTGTTTATCTGGACCTTATAATCAATAGGGGGTTAAAAGTGATTAAGATTAACCGCTTCTCCGATTTTTAATTATTAAATTAAATCAGTTATACTTGAATGTACCGCTTAAATACAAAACCGCTTTTTTTTAGTTGGAGCGGAAGAAGCGATTAAATCCAAATAATCTTCTCCATTATTCTAACCTCATCAACGTCCACAATTGCAATGTAATTGTACTGATACATGTGCCGGTAGAAACAGTCATTGTATGGGAGTAATTCAGTCTGACGCTTCACTGCAATCTGAAAATTTGTATTAAATTATCAGTTGTATTTCATTGCCGAAAATAACTTAACAGCACATACCTTCTTTTTAAGAAATGCGTGGCGAATGTGTGGATCATTTGGAAGTCCGGCCGGAAGAGTAGTAGGAATTATTTCAATCTTACCAATTTTTGCATAGTAATCCATTACCTGGTTTTGAAAATAATTAAAAACATTGAATTTCCTAATTGCACTTACAGGTTTGTACATTTCTTTTGCGAGTAAACCCGCTCTTTCAAACAATGATTCTCCACAGACAATGTAAACATAATTTGCAAACCTTTCTGGTTTCCGGACTATTAGCCAATTCGTACAAAAATATTTTCCCAGCACCAAGGATGTACTGAAGTTCAACCCATTCAATCAGTCGGATGGATAAATCATCATCTGGAAAGTCCATTCCTTTGACACAGACTGCAAAACCTTCCTTCTCACCTTGTGGCTTGTCGTAGATCACTTTGAGATTAATTGTGGAGTGTGAGCAAGGTGTTTCTACAATCGAAACTGATGTGGGGACCTTAACAGAAAATAAATGAAAAGGTTGAGTTATTTCCAATTTTTATGTAAAAATGTAAAATACCTTTGAAGCATGGCTCTTCGGCAGATTGCAACTGATGAGGTATGGTTGCCATTCCCCGTCCTTGTAGTTCCCCCACTTTGAGAACCAAATATAATCATACGCACCCACCTGTATGTAAATCATTTGAGTTAATTTGTAAGACCTTTTATTGTAATATCAAACGTAAATTTTATTTTGCCTGTGCAATTTGTGGTTTAGCTTCGTTCTCAAACCAAATTTGACAATATGAAGTGATGTTTGGCCCGATGCGATTGATCATTCCAACAATTCGGATGGTAGGGGAATCCGGGTTCATGTCTCTTGTGTCAAGGTACGCGCCCATTGCTTCCAGTGTCCACTTGGACGCTTCAAGTGTCTGGCATATTATAACAAAATACAAGGTGATTCTGCTTTAATATCAGTTATCTAGTTTACAATATATACATATTGTATGTATTGACAAATTCTAAGAAATTGTGATTCGAAACTGTTTGTTTACCTGCCAATATGTGTTGCTGAATTTGATTTCGTAAAGTGTTGGAAACTTTGCACATGTTGAATTAAAATTCTGAGGTGCACCATCTTTGCCGGAAGAGCCAAGAATGTACGGAACTGCTGGGAGATTCGGATAGGACGCCTCTTTAAGCTTATTTTGTGCATCTTGGCCAGGGGCTGTAAGATTGTAGCTTTCCTTTGCCGGCATTTGTGAGTTTGTTAAAAGAAATTGAAATTTTTGTGTTTCATCATCCTCTTCTGCGACTTCATTGTTATTGATTTGATGCTGGTTAAAGTTGTTTAAATGGGGTTGATTTGTTTCTCTTTGAAATTGGATGACACTTGAATAATACTTCCTTGGTGTAAAAATCACGGCGACACCAATGAACACAAGTAAAAGTAACAGGAGAAAGCGAAAGGTGCAGGTTGAACTTTGTAAGAACCTTCCAAATCTACTTTTCATGTGACGGACAGCCATTGTAAGGACCCTGTGCCAGCCATGTGGGAGATTGGAATTAAACTAGGTTTTGTGTCAATCCTAACACTTATCTTTTCATTTTCCAGGTATGATAAATGACAGAATGATTTTGCGCATAGCTGTCGAAGCACAACTGCGACAGGAGGAAGCGAATTCATGATGGTTTTTTTTTAGCTAAGCGATATTACTCTTATCTGTAACACCTTCCATGCCGTCGTCAGTACTGTGGCTAATGCTGATTAGCCTTTAGTGAACACATTTTGCAAATATGCCAAATACCATTCAATTCATCGTCATACGAATTATGCCGGCGTAGCATGGTGGGNGTCAGTACTGTGGCTAATGCTGATTAGCCTTTAGTGAACACATTTTGCAAATATGCCAAATACCATTCAATTCATCGTCATACGGATTATGCCGGCGTAGCATGGTCGGGCATTACTCTACATTTGGAGTTCAAAGAAGACTCTTACATTGCCCTTGATGGGGAAAACATTTTAAGCACTGATATTGACAAATTGACGTCAAAACTATGTTGATCGGAATTAGTAATCTTGTACCTGAGAAATTTTAAATGTGCTTTTTGAATGGTTGGATGAATTCCACGCCACGGCATTAGCAATATTCTTCTCAAATTCAATTGTTTGGCCAGATACAATACCAGATAAATAACAACATGGCTTTGAAATTATACCTGATTAACTAATATGCCTCTCAATCATAAACTGAAGTAAAATTTAACTAATAATTTTTGCATTAAGCAGAACAGAACCTAGGTTGTTTGCGGACGGTTATAGGAATAAAAATGCAAGTTCTAACGCAAATCCTTGCGTTTTAAATTATGTGTTTCAAGTTTGTTTAACAGAACCAATAAAATAAACAGCATTTTTCAGATAAAAGTGCATGTGCCAATCGAGCCGTGTGCCATATGCAAATATAACAATAATGCCGTTTTTCAATAGACTGATGAAGCTAAGTCAGTAAGCTGAGTTATGATTAAAACATAGCAGGAATACTGGAGCACTTTGAAATTTTGCCGAGTGAGTCAATTCCAAACAAATTCTGCAAGCCGATTGAGATTCCTCTTTCGGCATTTGAGTAGTGCTGATTGCACCACATAAGAAACAATGTAGGTCGTTTAATAGTAGTATTGCAATTATTGATAAGGCTCTTGGCCCAATCAACCAGCATACAAATAAACGTCACAAAATACATCACAAAAATATTAGCGCAATATCTGGTGGAGTGGAGTGGAGGTTGTTTAAAGTGACAACTAAGAACCAAATGTGTTCTTGATTCTATTCCATAACACAAAGAAAGTAGTTTTGCACATGGAGTGACTCTCGACGGAGATCTCATAGCCTACTCTAATAGATTAGAGAATAATTTTATAGTTTTACATATTCGGATTATGGTTTACACAGGACTGCGATCGCTTAGAAAATTTTCTGTAGCAACATTAATTATTGGAGCGATATTTCTTTTCGTACTATGGTGTATTAGGGAAGATTTCACACTAAAGGTAAATAAAGGTACATATTAAATTTAAGGCAATGTGAATTGATGCTTTTAACAAAAATACATTTTGCTTTAAATGATAGGGTTCAAATCACATGCGTACTGACAAGACAGCAGCAAAGAAAACAATTTTATTTGGTACGGGATGGTGGCACTCCCACTACCCATTCATTAAAGAGGCAGAAAAACATTGCCCTAGATGCAATTTTATAGAAAATAGAAAAAAATTCACTGTAAAGCGATGCCGTCATATTTCATTCTACAACTGTCAATCCAAAGTATTGAAGCACACTACACTCCATCGTAAAATTGAGGATATTTTATACAATATTGATTTGATTTCTAAACAGGAAACCTCCAGTGAAGAAAAGATCACGAAGTCAAATTTGGATTTGGATGTCGTTTGAAACTCCAGATTTTGTTGGGTCATCAGTTAGAAGAACAACTATGTATGCTGATATGTTTAATTGGACTATGACCTACAGGCGAGATTCAGATGTCGTGGTTCCATATGGACGATTCATTTCATTTGAAGAAATGGCACTTCCCGAATACGAAGAAACCTGGGCATTCATGCCAAGTGCTTTGCCAAATAAGGAAGGAATTTACGATGATTCTTTTACCAGAATTCCCACATTGGACGAAATAAAGTACGAATCAAGTACTGGTATACTTGAAAATTCATTTTTTTTCTAAATTTGCATACCACACTTTTTTATTACAATTCTATTTTGATTCAAACAGAGGCAGGCGTTTAGTAGCGTGGATTGTATCTCATTGCCACACGGCTTCGAAACGAGAGTTGGTTGCAAAGGAATTGTCTAAATATGTGCCGGTCGACATTTATGGGAAGTGTGGAAATTTCACTTGCGATGTTCCAAAATGGAAAGCCATGAGTGGAATTGATTGCCGTTTCCAAATTTTCAAGAAAATACAAATTTTATTTAGCATTTGAGAATTCACTTTGTGAGGATTATATAACTGAAAAGTTTTTTGATGTACTGTATACTCAAATGGTGCCAGTGGTGTACGGTGGTGCAAAGTACTCAGCCATTGCACCAAAGAATTCTTATATAAATGTTGCGGACTTTAAAACAGTTGAGAACCTCGCAGTTTATTTGAAATTTCTGGACTCACATCCTGAAGAATACCTCAAATATTTTGAATGGCGGAAAACACACTGGGTTCAAAATAATCGGTTTGTGACTGGATACTGTTCTGTTTGTGACAAGCTTTGGCAAGACATTCCCCCTAAAACTTACCATAATTTGACGGATTGGTGGTATCATAGAGGTAATCTTAAAACGCCAAAGAGAAATGCTTGTTTCAGACCAAATTTTGTATCACATAACTAGGATTACGGGTGATCAATCAATCAATCAATAAAACTTACAATCTGCTCATCAACAATTTTTTTCCTGTTTTGCTTGCGCAGAGTTTAGATAGCGGGTAAAGTTAATTAGTAAATTGTATTGAAGCAAATTGAGTAATTTGATGCGCAATTTCTAAAAATGCAAATCTTTGCATGTGTGCTGTGCAACAGTACAGTTATGGCAATGCCCAATTTAGCTGTTGATTTGGTATGAGCTAATATGTAATTTCTATCTTTGCAGAAAAAAGACTTGCATTAGATAGTAGGTAGGGTTAATAGATGCAGATGTTTGTCTTTTCGTTATAATTTTAGCACCTGCGAATATGGCATTTCACTAGACAATTACGTTACACTCGTTTTTGCCTGTTAGACTACGGGTTTTTGCACGAATTGCGGGCAGAAGGTTACCAGGAAATGTGTATATACAAGTTATCTTGTGTAGTCGAGATAAAATATTACTGACACGCAAGAGGATTTAAACAAGAGCGACGTGGATTTAATCCTTGAGGTTGCACAATTAAATGTAGGTACGATTGGCACAGTTTTCATGGTAAGCACAAGATCAGTACAAAAAAAGTTTTTGGTAAAAGTGTCAGGATAGTTTGAAAACAAATCTCTTTGAGCAATTAAAGACGTGGGTCGCTTTGCCTTAAAATAAGCCGAGCGTGTTGTGTTATAAGTAATGAGAGTGACGCAGCATTATTTTGGCAATGGCATTTCGGCAATCAACTGCAAATCTATTATTGAAATTAGTGGTGTTTGGATTGGTATCCTATCTAGTTATAAAATATATTTTTATTGCTGAATTAGGAGTCAACCATTCTCAGGCAAGTATGATAGTATCCAATAAAATAGATTAGTACATTTTAATTAAGACACACATCCGCTAATGTTATGTTGTCCTATTATGGTATTTTCAATAGGAGGTAAAAATAGTTGAATTAGTTAAAAAAATTGAAGAAGACCATTTTCAAGACAGGATTCTCAATCCGAAGTTGATACTATTTGGTACACGCTGGTGGCACCCGCATTACCCGTTTCTCGGCGAAATAAAACGGATGTGTCCACAATGCACGTTTACAGAAAATGATACGTATTTTGAAACAAGTGATGCAGTTGTATTCCATGGATATTCCCTGAACAAAGCGTATTAACCTTTTGCAAATTCTATATATGTGATATCCATCTTAATTATGATATCAATTGTTAGGCCTCCAGTGGAACGTCGCAGAGGAAATCAGATTTGGATTTGGCTTTCATTTGAGACAACAGACTATGTTGGATCAACCGTGGCTCTAACCAAGTTGTACACGCACATGTTCAACTGGACAATGACTTACAGGTCAGATTCTGATATAGTCGCGCCATATGGCCGATTTGTACCATTTGAAGAAAGGCCTCTTCCAGACCTTGATGAAAAGTGGGCATTTATGCCAAGTGCAATACCGAATAACCAAGGAATTTATGATAATTCCTTTACAAAGATTCCCACACTGGAGGAAATTAAGTACGGTTCGGTTCATTAAATCATATTTGGTGTTTTATTTTAAGGAGCACATCTATTTTTAAAATAGTGGTCGTCGAATGGTGGCTTGGATTGTGTCACACTGCAAAACAAATTCAAGACGAGAGCAGGTTGCTAGTGTGCTGTCCAAGTATGTGGCAGTAGACATATACGGGAATTGTGGAAACTTCAGTTGCGATGTTCCAAAATCCAAATCCATGAGTGGTATCGATTGTCGGTTTCAAATTTCTAGAGAATACAAATTCTACTTAGCATTTGAGAACTCACTTTGTGAGGACTACATAACAGAAAAATACTTCGAAGTTCTGTACACTCAAATGGTTCCCATAGTTTATGGGGGAGCGGACTATTCTAAATTTGCTCCTCCGAAGTCTTACATAAACGTTGCAGATTATCCTACTATTAAGGACCTTGCAAACTATTTGAATTTCTTGGACTCAAATCCTGAAGAATATCTTAAATACTTTGAGTGGCGGAAAACACACTGGGTGTTAAGTAACAGATTTGTAATTGGATTCTGCTCTTTGTGCGACAAACTTTGGAATGACAATTCTCCCAAGAGTTACTATAGTTTAAAAGACTGGTGGTATCACCGAAGTGACTACAGTATATCAGGAAAGAATGCTTGCTTCAGGCCAGATAAAGAAATAAAAGAGTGATAAGAAATTGAACTCAACTTGCAGAAATTTGTTTGAATTTAATTCTTCGTACGTGCGCAAAAATTCAGAACAGTACAACTCTTATATCAGCGCACTACTTAACTTTTCTTTATATTCAATTGCTTTTACTAGAATGCGCAACGAACGAGAATGTTAATCTGAGGAATTCGTAAAGCACGGCTACATATTAGGTATGCTCTGATTTATTCTTGTTTTCCACATTATTTCCGTCCATTTCCATTTCGCAATCTTCAAATCTCTTCTCGTGTCAGAGCTAACTTAATAGTTGAGAAAATAGTAATATTTGCACAAATATATTTACAAATTTACATTTACAAATACATAAATACGAATTATTTGATTTTGCAATCAAACGGCGTTTGCATAATTGTATTCCAAATGTTTTCGGCATTCCAAATTTCAACACAGGACAGGGCAGGGCACTGCCAAGTACCTGTTATTACCAATTAGTACTATTATTGCAAGTTATTTCTATGTTAAAAGAAACTACCATTATCTCAATTTTTAATTGCAATGTCGATCGTAGCAGGCAATCGATGACATTCCAACCAATTAACTAGACTATTGTGCCCATGTTCAAGAAGACTAGATATATTACAAACAGAGGTTCAACATTTTCAAAATAGTTGAAATTGGTTGAAAAATTTGGCACAAGAAGTATGCACAGCACAACTCAATTGTATTGCGCTGAAATATCAGATGAACTCTCTTGCCGAAAAAAAACACACCTCACAAAATTTTAAGTTTTAATAAATTCTGTTTTCTTACTAATCCTTTGTGCCTGCTGCAGGCTAAAAACTTAGAACTGCTTACTATTAATTAATTGTTACATTTAAAATGAGTACCAGGCAGGGCTTGTCGCAACAAAATAAAATAATCTCACCCACCAAATACTGAGGATGAAGCGGGTCTCGCCATCTACCCATATGTAGGCGCGTAAGAATCTGCAGGAACAACCCACCGGGATTCAAGATTCTGATCGTGTTCGGCGTCGTGTTTTTTAGGTGCGTTTGTGTGCGACCCGATTGAATCTAATAAACTGCTGCGTCACCTGTGTGACCTCTGTGCTTTATTAATTGTGCACTTACCCTTATCCCCTCGCCCATCGTGAGCCTTTCACCTCAAAATAAAGAACAGCTACCTAAAATCCTATTTCTCGGATCATGTCTTGTAGCAGGCGATCTCTAAGAAGAATTTGGGCTGCAACCCTGGTTATACTGACGATACAGCTTTTCCTACAATTGTATTTTAACGAAGATCCCGTAGTACTGCTCAATGAAGAATCCAAATGTAATTGTGTAAGATGTAAAGTTATGTGAAGCGATGCTCTTTAGCTAAAGTGAATTCTTGTACATTAGGGTTCAACGGTTCAGCTGCAGCTTCAGCCTGCAACTGCAAAGCCATGGTCAACGGTCAACGACATTTTCCTTGTTCTGGAACGTCTGAATAATTTTACTTGTGCGTAGACTAAACTGAACCTGTCCTTGCATGGTCGAAAATTAGTAAGTATCAAGTTAAGATAATACTCATTCTGTTGTAATAACCATACAAAAACTGCTCAGGAAAATAAATTTTCTTTTTCACAATTTGCTTGAGGTAAAAACCTAATTAACGGAACAAACTCATATATATATATATATATATATATATATGGAGGCCTGCAGCACAGAGTTTACTCTGTTCGACAGACTTAATTGACGTGGCCCAACACAAACTCTAATAGCCAATAATTACTACAAGATTTTGGTTTACTGACACTGACACAGATCAAAATGTTACTGACTACTCGTCTTTCAAGGTTTTACAGGGCAATTGTGTTACAACTACGCCAATCTCTTTTAATGGATGGAGTATGCGGCGAAATGAAGTGCACCATGAAAAATTCAATCAATAAACCATATACTCCAAATAGACAAATAGTTAAAAAACATATCCTTCAATTATCTGAAAGTTACACCAGATTTACCAATAAGCCTAAAAAAATTCCCGCAGAAATCAACCCCGTTTCTTTTTTAACTATTGGAAAAGCGACCAACACTTTGCGGATAGTAGAAGAATTTTAATATAAACATCAAATAAAATTCCTCTCAACAATACGAATACCGTAAATGACCGCTTAAAAGCCCCGGGCTTCTATTTAAAATCGACACCACGACGCGGGGCTTATATTAGGGGCTGGGCTTCTAATAAGTAATTTCAAACTTACAGTTTAAACTTATGTGTGCTGTGTGCAAAATACCCGCGAAATGGAAATGAGCGAGTGGAACATAGAAACATAGTGGGTCTTTATTATGGGCGGGGCTTTTAAGCCGTCATTTACTGTAAGCCACATTGAGTCCTCACAGAGTGTGTCGGAATTGAATCCCACTTTTGTTGCGTATTACTATTGCAGTATTTATCCTGCTACAAATTGTCGGCAGTGTATTTTAGATTGTGGAATTTATCTACTCCAAGTAAAAAATTGTATTGCATCGATAGTCGTTGATTGATGAATCGGTACAGTTCAACTTCTGCAGGCAATTTTTCCTCCAATATCAATTGGATAGTATGAGGGATTTCGACTGAATCTTGCCCGTTGTGATTTTTGTTGTGTTCTGAAAGTTTGAGAATAATTTGAATTTCATTTTCATTTTTGAAAATTTAATGTAATATATTGGGGTGTGGCTAAAACGTTAACACTCTGCAAACTGCAGATACGTAGATCGTAGACATATATGTAGATTGAGGCAAGAGCCAAATGTAAGTAAGAATTCGCAATTATTTACTTTACCTTCCAAGGCACCGCTGAAGAATTTAGGAATGTATTGCTCTAAAACTTTCAGTGTTTGATTCCATCTCTCCAAAACCCCAACGACGGAATAATGCTTCTCAATGGTAAATTTCGCACGCTGCAAGGCCCACTGATTGTTAATTAAGCTGAGTAAATTTTAAAATAAAAAACGTTTAGATTTCTAAGACCCGGTGGCGTACATCCAACTTCAATACTCACACACAAGACGGATGTTGTCCACAAAAGAAAGGAACGGTCATTGTAAAATCCTGGCTACCATTTTCAAATGAACACTCCGGGTCAGACTGAGCCACACATTCCTCAAACCTTTTTTCGTACCACAACAAACCTAATAATTGAAAAAACAGCAAAACGATATAATAATTATTTGAGCCAAAATAAAACGTATTTACAATGACAACGACAAGGTGTTCGGATTCATAATTTAAATGTTTCTCATCAAGTTTTGCATTCAGATATTGGGGACATTAGAAGATTTACCGGAATTTGGATACTCCTCATTACGACGGTGGATTTCGGCTCTGGCAATCTCGGGATTCGCTCTTTTCGACAAGAAGAATGACCTCAGTCGTTGCACTGGTTCTCGAATTATATTAATATAAATCGGCTGCTCCTTCACGTACCTGTATTGATAAAGCAAAAATGCCATAATTTTTATTCTGAAAGTTTTGTGACATTTCCAACACAGGACATTATCATTCCCTCCACCCACACTATACCCTTTGTTTAATCAATATTTACACGAATCAAAACGACCCAATTCCTAGCCAGACTTCCCTGGAGTATGGAAAGTACAAAAGTTCGTGGAGCCTCTTATAATTTCTTATTATGACAATTTAATCGAAGGAAAGCCCTCAATAGCAAAGAGTGAAGCATCACATTCACCTCCAACATGTACCCATGGCCCAACGCACGTGGCTCTTTGGACATTTAATTATTTTTTATCAACACAACAGACGCCCATATGGCATTGTACTCCATTCTAGTTCGACTGGGAGTACAAGTGATTGCAGGACATGGGTCTGCACCCAGAACCCTTTGACAATAAAGGCATTGATGGATTGCTATTGCTTTATTTTGGGTAAGCCAATAGTGACATGAGCATTCATTTTGCTTTTTCAAAATTACTAAATCCTGATTAGTCAGACGTACAGAATGTACTCTTAAGGCACTTGCCCAGCTCAAAAAGTAAACGTAAAATGTATTTCATATTCGTGTCGGGTTAAATGAAATTAATACTCACTTTTGAAATCGTGTAAAATTGACAAAGTAAAAATGTCGATCGTAGCTCTTCGGCAAATGCTGGTATTCAAACCAAGTAACTAGACTCTCCTGCTCTTGTTCAAGGAGAAACCTAAAGGTGAACAAAGGATTAGCATTTTTAAAACATTGCGATAGTAAAAATGTGACACAAAAAATGTACATGCTTCTATTGTATTGCACTCATATAATGCGCACGGTATGTATTTAAGTTGAGCGGAAGAATAGTACCTTGGCCAAGGTGTCCGATACTCATGTTCCTGGTGACTGAATCTGTTCCTCTCTCCTAACCGTATAAGCAAATCTACCATTGATTCTCCGCCACATCTTGGAATCCGATTGAATATCAACCAAATGCTGCTTGCATCTGTTCTATAGAAATATATTGTAACTTTGAAGACATTAGAAACTTAATTTGAGCAATTTCACAATTCCATTGTCTAACTTTAGTAATAAAATTAAATCTGACATAATCACTTCTCTTATTCTTTCATTGAACAATAGTCAGTCAAGTTTCTAATAACTTAAATATTTCACAAACCTGTTAGTGGCGCTGGGCGCAATATAAGAGTTTTCCAAATCCGCCAAGGTTTGCCAGTCTTGTAGAATATTGTTGGAAATAGTTGTAGATGTGGACACGAGTCGCCTTGTTCTGCTCCCATGATGTACAAAAGTGTCACCAAAACTCGGATTTGTGTGTTCGGTTTGAATTCTGGTTGCCCTGCTTCCTCCCTTCTGAACTGACTCCGCCAACAGTGAAATCAAGCATATCTTAACACCAAGCAAAACCGCCAACAATGGAACATACCTGCAAAAATAGCGCAAAACAAGGCTGATTTGTAATACACCCTATCACCAAGTATCGATTTTATACTATTAATTTAAATTTAATTAACTATATAACCAAAAGCTTAAACACTGCACAACTTTCTGATTGAAAATCCGGAAAATTAAAACTCACCAGCAATTTAAGTACATACGAAGAATGGCTTGCCTAACATCACTGGGTTTGACTAACCTCATATCACAGTAATACGTTCTGCTAAACTCATGTTAAATTTGCAAGTAATTGCAGTAACCAATCGTTTTTAATTTGCAAAAATTTAGTACGAAGCCTAATCCTGGGTTTACTCGCAACAAAGCAGTTGAGAATACAAGCACGGCATAAGACCAAATGCAAGTCAGGATGTGTTCTCCTTGCTCTTGAATTGCATCTTGAGAGACGGTGAGGTGCAAAACTGTGTGTATCCCCAATATCCCGTGCTGAAAACAGATTGACAAAAGGATTCACATTGGCAAAGTGAACTGAAGAGGCATTGCCCTATCTTTAAATGTCCCGTTTAGCTTCCGTGTTCGTAAAGTTGTAAAGCAAATCAGTCTCACACAGTCTCCTCTTTAAGTCACTCTATTGTCAAAGCATAAACTATACCAAATTACGACAGCTGTGAACAACAATTTTCAACAAGAATTGTCATCCTGAAGAATGAATCATCGCAGACTTAGGGATTACTTGCATGGCTAAATGTTAATGTCGCGGCGAACGATTTTGCGAGTGTAGTTTATGTTATGCATTCGTTCATGCAAAGACAATTACTACACGCTCCACACTTTACTTTACTACACTCGTCGACTGCACCATTTTGCACTGCTAATTGCGACAGACAAAATGCTACGCACGCGAGTTGTATATATAATCTTGGACTTTTTTGCTGTAATTTTGTTACAAGTGGTTTGCATTTGTGTGACTGTCTTATTTTCTAAATGTGGGATTTTCTTTAGACTTTAGTCATTACCAACCAACTGCAAAGTTCAAGTTCAGAATTTCGGCATGCTAAAAGCTCTCTGCTTTGCAGACCCTCCTGCTTAACCAGGCAATGCCAATTCCATATTATAAAGTTTTATGGCGTAAAATACGTGAGCTTTTTAAACCAATATGAAGACTGCGTCATTAAATTCTCACAAAAGTATCACAGTCTAACTAAACGACTTAAACCAGCAGCTCTTTGACCTAAGTAGTTCTTAATTAAGAACTGGAAAACAATACATAAAGGGAAGTGGCACTTTCTTTCCACCAGGTTGTAAATTACAATTTAAATAGACGAAACTAGCCGAATGTGACGCCATTAACAACGAGTGAGTACTTTACACCAAAATGCAGTTTCTGTATTAAATGGGGCTCATAAAATATTCTTCTCACTCCTCAGCCGACTAAGCATTTTCGAGTTCTTGGATCTGGACTGGGTGGAAGAAAGAATGAGAGTTTTTGCACCCACAGAGCCAAATCTAATTCCACCACAACCTCATTAAGGACTCTGGAGTTCCAGCTGAGAACTCCCCGTCCAGCACAAGAAAGAACTGTTTATTGTACTACAATACTACATTCCACCCATTTCCAGGATTATTTCCTTCCAACCATTCTTTTCATTACCACACTTAATCAAAAAGTCCAACGTTATACTCCAAGTACTGCAAAGTGTTAAAATGTCTACGGGTAATCATTTCGTATGAGAAATCTATCATTAACTCAAAAACTTAAACCTGCCTAAAATATCACAGTAACGTGTACTTCCGGCAAGATTTCTATACCATGCTTAAGTCTAATGCGTGATTTCTTTACGACAAAAAAGTTCTTCAATTCCGTTGAGTTTTTTTTATCGTCTGCAAATGTTTGATGTCGATATCATCTGTCACCAGAGACGACGACGGAAGAACGGGACTGACTGGCAAAACTCCGCTGTGTTACTTCTGCGTGAATCAGTAACTAGCGTAAAAAGTGAAAACAAACCGGGTGGCAAGGCTTTGAGCACACACACACAGTTGGCAACCTTTAGCTCCCGCAAAATATAAACCTCGGATATTTGGAAAGATTCGGTGATTTGGTGAGGGGGTTGGGGCCAAGACACATTCATAAGTCTGGCACTGGCAGTTGCTACTGGTAATACCATTTCAACCTGAACGGAAATAATTACTGGCGCACGAGGACAAAGTGACATTAATTTGACAATCGCAATAAAATCATGTGTAGTGGTAGTGGTCTGGTATTACTTACGCCTCCTCCGTCATTGGAAACGTTGTTCCGTTACATTTCTTCCGAGTGGATTAACACACGCTCACACGAAGGGAATGGCTGGCAGCTATTGTAATAGGAACTTGTAAGGTGGACCATAAAGACGACCGTACCATCCAAAAATTTAACTGGAACTTCAAACTCTCCTGGAGTCTAGCACCGAGAGGATGCATTGCGGGTTTCCTCAAATTGAGTGAAAGGAAACGGAGGGACTTGCTTTGCGAATAGTCCTCCCCCGTCCACCAAATAAACGACAAAATCATCTTCCCTTTGCGTGCACTATCCAATTTACTTCAGCCGCATTCTTTGGAGGAAAACGTACGTGAGTTTTGGGGTGATTAATTCTCGTGTGTCCAGGGGATTTGTGCACAATTTTGATACAAGGCTGGGATTACTGGAAAGTTGGGATTACAACTATTAAATATTGACTATAATCCAAGCGTCATAACAAATGATCTTGAAAGTAGTAATATATCCAAAGCTCCAATTGCATCTTTGCTCCTATCACTATAAACCCATGTTGGAATTGACTGATCGGTTTGTTTACAGAGTTTGAATATTTATTATTTAATTTGAGTGTTCAATTGTAATTGAAGTAGGGACATGCTTGCTTACATTTTAATCCTTCCAATCTAGATCCCTGATGCAAGTCCTTGAGGGAAAACACGCCGAAGAGGAACCTCAGCCAAGCAAAGAAATCCATCAACGGCGACCATCAAAGTGAATATAAAATAGGACGAAGTAAACAGTCCATGCAAGTCGGGGCGGGTGTCCCACCGCACCAACCATCCAATTCTGAGTCTAACATCAAGAAAATTGCCAAAGTGAGACCAAATCCGAGGGGTCAGAGTTCGGTGGAAGTGGTGGTAGGAGCGGTTGATCGAATTCCGACGAGCAGTATTTCAAGCAGCGCTGCCAGTGCTCCTCCATCTGAGCCCAGGAAGCAAAGTATTGTGCCAATTGTTGCTGGAGTGATATTCACAAACACGACGTCACCCATTTTTTTCGAGTCAGGTGTGAACACTGAGTGTATTCAATTGCTACGTCAACTTTGGAACGTTCATGAGGAAGCTGTGGATTTTCTTCATTCCGTCAGTGCGATTTTACGTTCATGTCAAAAAATAGTCAGACTTCAAAATCCGACTGGGGAAGATGAGTCGAGGCCCGTGAGTAGCATCGACAACAGTAAAATTAAACCGAGCTCTTCAAAAGCAGCCCCGGAGCCTAGTGCAGTCAAATATGAAGCATTTCCACCTCTTGATTCTCTGATTAGTGGACTTAAAAGCATTTCTGACAATGTGGGTGATTTAGAAAAACAATTCCAGACTATTTCAGTGTATCAGCCGCAGTGCAAATTAGTGTTATTTGCGAAGGTGAATTATTGTTACTGTTCTATTCAATTTTAAGAAATTAATAACTGTGAATATTTTACAGATCTGCCACGCAAGGCAATACGTAACACACGACCGCCTGTCTATTCTCCATACAATAAACCAACTCATACT
This sequence comes from Orthonychiurus folsomi, assembly GCA_036851895.1. Taxonomy (NCBI): domain Eukaryota; kingdom Metazoa; phylum Arthropoda; class Collembola; order Poduromorpha; family Onychiuridae; genus Orthonychiurus; species Orthonychiurus folsomi. Next base: position 21,793 of record JAAXYW010000425.1, on the reverse strand, counting down.
CTCCAGCCTTCAATTGTTGTCATCAAACTCATTTTGGACTACAGAGTATCCTAAGGATATCTTACAGTCTAGCCTCTTGAATGTCTTCCAGCTCACAGAGATTTACAATTATTGCCTGGAGTCCACCTGGACCAGTGATTCTCATACATTGCCCTCGGGAAGGAACTCCACTGCAAGTGCTGCTGCAGAAGGTGCTCTGATAGCTGCCGGGAACAAAACCAAGAGCAAAATCCGAGTACTAACACAAGTCGAGGCTGCAAATCGAAATGATAGTCCATCAGTGCGACTCGCTTTAAAGCCCCTCTCCGCCACAAAACTCCTTCATATTTTCTTTCAAAAACGTGCCCTCGTCGCCGCCCACAACTTTACTCAAATTGTACAAATTAATTTCATGAAAAAATCCCAGAGCGGTAGCGGTGGACTGAACAAGGCACGTACAAGTGTGACGGCCATTAGTTTAGACAAATTTGAATCCTGTTTCTCTGATGAAGACTCAAAATTGGGTCCCTTCGAAGGGGAATTCTCAAAATGTCCATCCTTGCTTGGTCGGGCTGCAGTCAAGAAATCAGAAAATGGAGAGCAACGGCTGACAAGAAGTGTTCGAGCCAAAATGTATACGTATTGTCGCCAAATTTTATGGAGTCTTGTGGGTGAAATCTCAGAGGATTTGCTGCTGTGGGGCTTTGATTTTTCCATTCCCCTCACTCTCTATCCTCTCAACACTTTCATTGCTCTTCGTAGTTCTTTAGCACTTGGAAGACACATTGCAGGTATGTGGGCCATGAATTCGCCTATTAATCAAATGTGGAGGACGGAATTCGGGTAACTGGTTCCACCCGACTCCAAATCGATTCCCCTTCAATTCAATCCGTTCCCAATTCGCGGAAGTCTGGGTCTTTTTAGCTACACTGGCCGTGGGCTGTACGGGTTACATTGTGGGAACGAAATTTTGGAGCCTGGGAAAAATCCGCTTCCGTAGCCAGCCATAAATGCCATTACCTTTTTAGATTAAGGGATTTAAAAAAAAAATATTCTTTTTGTATTTGTATTGATTTTCAGACAGCAATGCATCTCCGCTGATATCTGCGTTTGACGCAGTCAGTAGCTCACTCCATTCATTCACACTGCTGGTCAGTTGGGATGAAAAAATCCGTCGATGCTTTGAAAGTGCAGTTAAGATCAAACGCCCTGAACACTTGGATTTGGTTCGGAATCCGTCAGAAGCGGAATGGGCAACCGAAATTGGGAGCAAATTTGGGGATATTGTGGCAACCTGTATTTCACTCATTGAAGGATCTGGTGGGGAATTATTTGGAAGATCCACTCATCCACCCAACAGTATTTTGTCCAATAGTGGCAACAAGACAATGAAATTGTATCTTCAGACTGAGGAGGAGCCCCTATCTGATGAAGCACAAACTCTGTTTCGACTCGAGGCGACTTTAGCCTATTTTAAATCATGGGTCATAAAACGCACCAAAATGTGGCTCAATGCTTGGGCAATTCCGGAATTTCTCGCCTGCTCTCAAAGAGATTCGGCTCTGTTGGCTCAATTGGTTAAATCTCGAGAGGTAACTTTGATCTGTAATCCTAAGCTTAGAATTAGAAAGTTGCACGCGTTAAGAGTTGAATTGAGCGTCCGCTTTACTTGGTGAAGCATCAGTTAACCTGTGAATCCAAATACACAATACTCAAAGAAAGTCCTACGAGTTCATGCCGAACAGATTATGGAGTGAAGCCGAATTTGTGACCAAAAGTAAAACCTCTCTCTGGTCTGGCCCATTATGTCGAGGGCTTGCTTTCCTCCACACAATGCAAGAGAAATTTGAATTTGACGTCTACCGGAAAGGGGAGAGGGCAAGCCGCAGTCGGTCGATTTGTCTAACACACATTGCGTGTTATTGAACTGGTGATATCTTCATATTGATGAATACACTGTTGTCAATATTTGGATGAAATTAGACGAACCAGTCTTATAGGCTCTAACCATGTCAGGATATGCAAATGAGTTCACATCCTTTGATTTTGAAAGCTTGACTTGTATTTCTGTTCCAGTCTATCTAAGCAAGTAGACAAGCAGACGTTTAAAATTTGTCGGTGTAGTGCTTAATGTGCTATTATATACAGCAACTTTACTTTAATGATGTATTCTTAATTTAAATTAATTTATTTGCAGACCGTATTTATTACCAGAGAGATTTTACTGTTGAGCGAAAATACGTCAATCCGACTCAGTGCAAAACACCGCCAAATGTGTGCCGATGATCTACGGGAAGCTCTTATTCAGCTGCAGGTATTTTTAGGAATCTAACAAAGTAAATCTTTTGTGCAAACATTAATTAAACCGATTACTTTAATTTTTACCGTTTTCCACAGAAACTGCCAGAGGAAATGATTCTCGTCGTTCAACCCGTGTGTAAAACGTTGAGCTTGGCAACATTACAATCAAACATGCCCGCTCCATCCCATTGGCGTGGAATTGGTCCAGGAAGTGGGTTGGATCCAGATAAACCATCACCATATGTTCAAATTTTCTTAAGTGAGTTAACAAACTTAAAATGATATCTCTCTTTATGAAAATACTATTTTGTTTATGTGCACAAAACGATTTGCTTGATTTTCTGCATTTTTCTGGTAGCTAAATCGGAAAATGGTTTGCACGTTTGGAACATTTCAATTTGAATCGGGGATTTTTTTGATTTTTTAAATGTTTAATTTATCCCACCTCATTTTTAAAACGTCAATTAAAAATAAATGGTATCAGCGCCTCATCAACAGACTAAGTTGAACCAGCCCAAAAATAACCTGAAAAATATAAGCTATTTGATATAATTGATTAATTGCGTTTCATTTAATAAAATAGGTCGAGTCATTGAGCCCGTCCTGATAGCTGCAGTTGAATTTGTTCCTTCCTCTGTCCAGGAATCCATGGGAAAACAAGTGATTCAAGCTGCTTGTGAAGCATGGCTTCATTACATATTGCAAAAGAAAATACGATTCAGGTGCTTACGCAATCAATAATATCATTTACCGAAAACCAATTTGTCCACAACAACTCTATTTGCTACATATCGAGCAACCCATAGTTCGGTTACTAGACGTTTGTTTAATTTTTTCGGAAAAAGTTTTAAATTGGGTTTCCGAATCCTTGTGCTAGTGAATGGGGCGCTGTTCAACTCCTTCGTGATTTCATGTCTTTGCGAGATTGGATTCGAAATCAAACTCAATTAGAGGAAGTGGCAAGAAAGGCTATCTTGCAGCTGGAAGTTCTCAAGAGATGTGAAGGTGTTGCCTATCTCCTTCTACGGAGTCCTGGAGATGTTCTTGGCGTGGGAAAACCTTCGAGGAAGACACGCAGAGTTGGACCTTCCTCAAGTATAAAACTCTTTATCTATTTACACAGGTTAAGATATAATTCCAGTTAAAATGAGCACAATTTAAGTATTCTGTATTGAATTTTTAATTAAAGTGGCTCAGTTCAGATTCTTATGCTACCCTAGCGGGCGATTTCGTTTTTGATATGGCTCAGTCGCCCGTAAAAACATGAAAAGAGCCTTCAGGTTAATTTGAATTCCAGTGACAGCATGAGAACTAACATGGAAAATCGATAGTATTTGAAGTGAACAAAATTGGTTTCCCTTTGTGAATTGATAAGATGGAATTATAATGTAGTCAACGTTTTTTCTCCCTTGTACTCCAGGTTCTGTGGAATCATCTCCATCAATGTCGGAGAACTCCATTGCCGAGGACGATATTCCCCCTGAAATGTATGTTCCAAATCAGCAAATGTGGCTTGAACTTAGGATTCGAAGAACTGGTTTTGCGTCTTGTTGTTAGTTCTGAGAGCCCAATAATTAATATGTACGGAATTTCGGTTCATTGCTGCTCTTTATGTTAGAGCTTAGAAATGCAGATTAATAGTTTAAGTTTTGTGATGTGCTGGCGCCGCTGTGTACTCTAACATTTATTATTGTTGTACAGTGAAGTGAGTAAAGTGACAATAAAGTCCAAAATCAACCAATTACGACTGGTTGGACAGAATTACTATTTGAAATTATTGTGTTATTATTTTATTTCTTAGCTACGAGTTGTCAATACATAAGCGATATATGGTTTTCCGTTTGTCTCCAATCTGGTTCTGATTTATGTTCTTAATTTGACTGAACCATTTTAGCAGTTAAACAAATATCACTAATAGGGCAAAAATCCTCCATCAACACGTTGTCAAGGCAGTTCATTTGTTATAGTAACACGTATCAGAATGTAAAGCTGCTTGGTTTCAGCCATGCCGTAGTTTAATTTTCCACTGGAAAGACAAGTATTAAGTAGCTTCATTTTAAGTTTTGAACTTAAGAGGTCTAATTTGATAGCTTCAATATGTGTAAAGTTAATACTACGATCCTTATTATTTTGATCGGGATGATTAGCCTTTCTATTCTCGAAGCTAATGGTGATTACATATTATTTGTTACATTAAACACGCGTATTTGTATGTAAAATTATTTTTTACTAATTAATTGCAGGTCTTAATTGCTTGGTTTGCAATTCTGGTATCAAAGGCCAAGAGTCATGCGCAGATGGAAATTCGGAGGAGAATAATGAATACATCATGGCCTGCAATACGAAATTGGACTTCAACATTGCCCGCAACTATGATTTCGAGTCGAATACCTCGATGCCTAATTACGAAGTAATAAAAAATGAGACGAAAGGCAAGGAATTTCGTGGATTGTTTGCGTGGGGACGCCGTTCCGATCTGCCAAGCGGTTTTGAGAGAATGAAAATGATAGAAGACGAAATGACTGGGCCCTTTGCTTGTCGTAAACTTGTTTTCAAAGTGCCATACCAACTCACAGGGAGTATGGAACTTAAATACAATAATGTAGAAATAATAAGTGCCTTTAATTTAAACAAATGTCTTTCTTTACTAGCAAGCAAGATCAAGGATAGAATCATTCGCTATTGTAGTCAAGTCAGCACGGATGAGAAAATTGGCAGGTGTGAAACTGATGGTGCCTCGCTTGGATCCGAAGTTATGAGCTGTCTTTGCAATAAAATAGAAAATCGCGACGCTGATGATATGCCATGTAATCGTGCTGAATATCTTGTGGAACCAGAAGTTTGGGTTTCCGTCCTGCTATTCGTCATCATCTTCAGCCTTAGACTCAGCTTTGGAGAAGAATAAGCTGCACTGTCTCCCTCATCAAATATTCTTAAATTCAACCAAATTATTAATGAAGTGTTACCCATGTCGTTTCTTATGCCCGAGCAATGCAGTGATGCTGCATGATTTTGTTTAATCAGGTTGAATAAAATGAATACATTTATGTGAAGTACTGTATGTAAAGTCGCAGTCCACAAGATATTAAGGATGGGAACAAGTTATTTGCTCACCATTTAAACTGGCTTTCCCACCAAAATAAAACTGACTTTCCCACCAAATATTTTTACTTTCACACATGCTAACATTTACACTCGTTTGACTTTTTTTACCCACCTTTTAAACTAGGATTCACACCTTTTAAACTAAATGTTCACTAATTCGGCTATATGCATTATAGCATTAGGAAAAGGTTATTTGCAGTGAAATTAATTAACTATTTTTTTTGGTTTGTTTAAACTATCTTTATACAGCTGAATGGGTATGTACATTAGTAGCTTTTAAAAGCATGATCTCATTATCTGTGCTCAAGAATATAGGTATAAACTTTCGCTTTATTTTTTTATCACACATGATCTATAGATTGTCATTTCACTGTAAATAACATTTTTCCTAGTGCTATAATGCGAATTGGTGAACATTTAAGTTTAAAAGGTGTGAATCCTAGTTTAAAATGTGGGGAAAAATAGTCAAACGAGCGTAAAAGTTAGCATAATGTGTAGAAGTCAGTTTTTTTTGGTGGGTCGATAAATGCACGCCATTAAGGATACTTATTTCAAAATGTCAGAAAGTTTAAGCAACTTGTTGTCTATAAGTTAGCAAATTATCGTAAATTTGTATGATTAGCAAGACCCTACCAACTAGCACTTAAGTTTTTGAAGTAACGTGAACAATTCTTCTCATGTTTTAATGTGTAAAACACATACGGAAATTGAGTATTATATAACTTACTTCATGCTTCAAATATAAGAATATAAGAGTAGAATTTCTATCTTAACTAATTATACAACATTTCTGTGAGCCTAGCGCTTCCAATTGACTTTAACTATTTATTACTGTGTATAAAAATGTCTGAAGTAGCACATTGACAATGCACACAGAATTTTTGTGCTAGTCAGAGTTTCAAAATGCCTTAACTTTATTTGGACACATTCTCATTCTTGGAGTTTTGCGTAAAAATAGGGAATCACGATTTGCAAAATACATTATTCAAAATACCATCCTCCTGGCTTTTACACTTTTCCCGAGCAAATCTGAACAGGGTGAGTAGCAGGCAGGTTCAACCGTTTAATTAAACATTTGGTCAGCAGCCACTTGGCAAAACATTTGTAAATAAACCCAACTTCACCAATTACTAGCGGGGGTATAGAATTTGAATTCAATAAAAACAATATTTAAATCCTGAAATGCAGTTCAAGTCGTGGATAATTGGCTGGTATGATGGAATAATGACAGAGCTCTACGTAATTTTTCAAGTTCACAGAAAACCCCCAGCACACAAACTATACTTTTCAAAGCCAAACTGCCTCTTTACTTTAATTACCAGTATCAACAATTTCCCTTCTATTTTGATGCCTACAAAAAGGGGTATACCATAAACAATAGCCATCGGCTTTGATTCCTGCTCCAAGAAAAATATACGAATCCCGGAATTGACTTTACAAATACCACAACCAGCTACCACTACTACACACATGTACAACATACGGTGTAACTATTGCTTTTATGACTCTGATCCTCGTTAAATTTTTCTGGAGCACTAATACAACATACGGTCCATGGACACGACTATACAAGACAGTCATCCGTGTGTATGTAGTTTGTGAATTTATTTTGAATTGTGTAAACATGGATTTGCGATATTGGCTAGCCAGCTGAAGGGTTAAACCTTTTGAGCATTTGGTGTGTGATGAAGATGCGTGGATGTAGTTAGTAGTGTCATCCTTTGCCTTGCCACATATGCGGCATCCAGCCTTCGTTCGGTTAACTCCATCCGTCATTCAGTCAAGTCAAAAGTCGGTCCCTGGGTAAAAAAAAATCCCCGGCCGTCGTCCTAACACAAACAAAACTCTTTTGGCTGTCGTCGTTCTGTGCTTCTCCTTCCTTTTCGCTTTTTAATGGAACAAATAACCCACTGTTGAATCCCACACTTCACCCCACACTCAACACTCCAACCTCAATGATTGTACTAATATTCAGAATCGATTCATTTTTTTTATATATAAATTAATCTGTACTCAACCAGTTCCCGAACCGGACACACATACACACAACACGACGGCCGGTGATGGCAAAACCCATTGACTGACAATTTAAATCAGACACTTGACTTGCGGAATCACTCCAGTGCAGTGCGTGTTTGACGACTCCGAGCTTAAGACATTTGCAAAGTCAATCAATTCCTTGGGTTTTATAATACACAAATACACATGCATACAATATATACACGTGAAAAGTCATCTAGTGCATCAAGAAAATTAGTATTTGTTGAAGTCAAGTGAATGTGCTGAGTGAGAATTGAAGTCGAGTTTTGTAATATACTTGTTTTGCGATTTTGGTCGTTTTACAAGAGTAATGGTGGAGGTGAGTGAAATATTTTCTGTTTCTTCGACTGTATCAAATTTGAATAGCATTAAAATTTTCAACTGGTTCTTGGGAAACTCCAGTAAAGTTTTGAAAGTAGCTGGTTGAACTGAATAATTAAGGATTCAAGGTTGGTGTTCGTAGAAGTTGAAAAGGGTACAAGCAATGTTTGGGTTTCATACAGCTCGTCTGTACAGTATTAGAATTAGAGTAGAGTTGAGTGTGTTTGAAAGCTGATAAGATTTTCAAGACATACAAAACAATTTCAATCTCAGTGTTATCAATTATTACTTGATTTGAGTTCCTAGTATAGAAATCCGAAAGGGTTATGGGAAAAATGGGAATTGCAGAGTATAGCTGGATAAGGAAGGCTATTGTCGTATATCATCCACAGGGAAATATTTTATGCTCAACTTGAGATGACGGGCACTGAACTGAAGCACCGGGCCAGAACGAAGCCATTAATATATTTACGATTCACACAAGGGCTTTTGGATCTGGCAATTGCTTCACAAAGTTTTATGGGAAATTGCGCATTGTCATTCCGACGTCTATAAAGGTATTGCCATAGGGTATGTATTACAAAAACGATATCACCATGTCTCAAATTTTAAAATAAATGTGAAGTGAAACATTAGGATTTTACAGAAAAACTACTCCGCCACAAGGTTTTTAAAACAAAATAATTATTCATTTTAGGTGGGCCTTAATTTCTTCCAAAATGAACTAAAAGTTAAATTGCTTACAATTGAACTTGACTTTTTTAATCAAACTCCGGCGCACGTGCTGTGCTGACCCAAAGAGATAATAATAATAATACTTTGTTTCTCTGTGTTAAAGGCAAGCGTTCAATGACAACCCATCAATGTCAATGTAATATTTCCAAGTTTCAGCTGTCTTACTTCTGTTTCTTGCAAGTGCATTAAAGTTAGGTCTGCACTGAATAAATAAATGTCACACACTTTGATATACATAGTGCGTGTGTAAGCTGTACGCACGCAAATATATAAAACTTGCATCCTGTGTCGATATAAGTTGGTGAGTTTGGTTTTAACTTCTTTTAGCTCCCATCCTTTTGCTTTTGTGTTTTACACAAATGCAAATGCTCTATTACCACTTATTTTTACTGACTTCAGATTACAGATATATACAATATATAGGAATCCTCGCCTCGTGGCCGTGTGGATTACGTCTGAAGCTCGTAGTAAATCATTGGGCGGTGTTTGGAAATTTATTAATTATGACATCAATTACCTGGTCAAAGTATATATTTCAATTCCAATACACCAATTCAAATTACGTAATTCGAGTCATTATACTTTATTGCTGCATATTAGTTTTCTGATAATATACAAAACAGTCAAAATATATTTTAGGTGAAATTGACTCATCAACTTATCGGTTCATGTGCGTGTACTTCAAAGTATTCCATCATCCAATTCAAAAAAGAGTACTTCGACTTAGTAATTGAATGATGGTCAACTTGACTTTCATCAATTGCTTGCCGGGACATAGTAAACAGTAAAACCTGGATTTTGTAGTTTCACGAATGGCGTGTTATGTAGAGTAAACAAGAGGAGTGTTGAATCCTTGGATCATTCACACCTCGTTTTAACTAACAAATATATTTGAAAACGTAGTGAAGGTTAATGGAGTACAATTTAGGGAAAAACTAGCGTATTTAGGTTAAATTAAAACAAAAGTTACATTACACAGCATGCATACACCAATAGATTTACTAAACTTATGTTTTGATGTTAACTAGGATTAGGAACCGCATTAGAACTTGTTAAGACGTGTCTGACAAATTCAATAGATAAGATTGATAGACTATTTTGGCGATATTATTACTTGCAAAAGAAATGTGAATATGTTCAAATTCATATTTAGAATGATATACTACAAAATTAGCCCCATTGAAATGAGATCGAAGAGCAATCCGGTGCCAAGGAATGCAATTTTGCATGTTGTGTTCAGTGTTGATATTTATGCTTGGAGTAAAGTGGAGTACTACTACATATGCAAAAAAAAACTGCTCGCCAAGCTCTCATATTACAACTCTGTTTTATTATTCCGAGTTTGCCAAGTATCAGAGTTCATCTTGACGTGAGATTACTTGCATGAATGATGCTCGCAAACGCACCTGCTCTACCTCAAGTAATTCTGGCAATGTGCATGGTACCACCGAGTACAGCAATATTGAGGAATTGCATGCAAACATGGGCTACTACAACATGAAAGTATTTGCAATAGTGATAAATTAATTAAATTGTGCAAACTCCTGGATAAGTGCCCTGCTGTGTGCAGTAGTAGGTTGAGGATTCGATCTTAAAGTTAATTGAATTGGTTTCTTCAACATAAATAAATAATGGAAGGAAACTACCAGAACTCATCTAGTCAATAGGCTTTCCATTTCCAGGCACATGGCAAAAGCTGTGCCGTTGTTGCTCCGTCTGTAGCCCGTAGTAGCACGGGAGGACTAATAGCTAAAGTGGATTTTGCCTTAACTTCTCTTCCATTCCTGTTGGAACAAATATGACACAAATACGAAATGAACAATAACATTTATTTGTTTGTTTTTCTTTGGAATGGATGTGAATTATAAACTCACACGACGTTGGAAGTTATGTTTATTACTCAGAAATAATCAGAGAGTGCACGAACAGCTTCATAATAATGCACATGCAAATTTGTAAGAAGGGGTTCACAGGAAATGTGAAATGGAATAGCATCCGGTTCAAAATTGTTAATTTATTTGTGGGCATTTTTTCCAGTGTTACACTAGAATACACTAGAACTGTTCGTACCATATACATTTTTTAACAAGGAAGTGTCGGAAACCTTTGGTGAAACTGTACAGGTGCTCTATTCTCAGGTTGGTTAAATCCCTTACATTTTGCTTGTCAAATTTTAAATTCTAGTTTTTATTCAATGTTCAAAATTTAACTCTTCGCAATGCACTCTCTTCAAACATAATGAAAATTACAGAACAGGCAATGCAATGTTGGATGAAGGGGTCCTACATCACATCTTGCAGCACATGTTCTAATTTGTGTACATTTTGGATTAAAGCTCGGGGAAAACTATAGTAAGGCAGGATTTATCCAATCCCGCTTTGATTTCCTTCTGACTTTTTAATGCTTGGATTTGACTGGCAATCCAGGATTTTATAGGAAATTTGATGAGCGGATTTTATTCTAGTTGAAATCTCCGGAGAGCACTTAGCACAACGTTTGGTGTGAAATTGTACTGGAATGAATCCAACGACGACGAACACGAAACACATTCATTCTCAGTCTCCCGAATCACTTCTTTTATCCTCTTGCGGGTCGATCCCACAAGTGAGTTGCGCATCTAGAATTAAATAAAAGTGTTTAACGAGTTGGAACACACACCCAACACCTACTGCCATATCGCATATCCTTAGCATGAAACCTACGAGTTTCCCATTTATTGTCCCGCGAAAGTAATGCAAATGCTCCGAGAAGTTTTTATGTCCCTTCAAAACTATGTGTGAGGGAATCCTGGGTTTCCTCCGTTTATCCCAACCCATGTATGCGTAAATAAACATTCTGCTCAATGTACGTGAGGTTGGAAGTGTTAAAATTACAACACCAGGGATCCACTCGCTCAATTTAACATCCTTTCGGATAGCTAAGCCATAAAATACAAGTAAATTCAATCAAAGGTTTTGTTGGATATGCCATTGCAAGCCTCACATTTCCTCCCCGTACAATTTTAATTATTTATAATTAAAGCGGACTCGGAAGTTTATTGATTTGAACTCCGTTATTTTGAGTATAGCACGCGCTGCATTACACAACGATGTATTCTGAAGTAGAAAAGAAATTTGCTTAAATCCCCCGCAACTGAGTAGAGGAAAATTGCTTGGCATGCATTATGCAATTCAATTCTCTTGCTTCAACACAAGGCTTTTAATTACCAAATGCAAATTTTGTACCGAATGGAAGGTAGTCATTAATAGGCGGATTCAACTTATAAGAAATCAGACTCATTATTTGTCCTTACCAATTTCCAAACAACTAGGAATATAAATTAAGTAATTTTCTTGTTTACTTAGGCCGGTTATTGTCCATTAACCCATTAGTCAGCCCACCCAAACTGATCTGCTTTATTATTTAATTTCCAATTCGACATCTCCTATGGATTTGCCTTGTAAACTTCTGAAGCACATTTTTGTTTCCAAACACCAACAGTGGGTATAAATTCCAGCTTTGCAATTTAAATCCAAATGGATCCTCCCCCCTTCATTATATTTGCATGGTAATCGCTTGTATCCAAAGTCCCTCCACATTCGTTGACCCACATTAAGGAGAATTGCAAAATCGCATGGCGCTCTGCAATCATCCCAGTCGCAGTCCCCCAACATAACATAAGACTGGGCAAGATTTTCCGTTGTTGGCCTCCTGAAGCGCGCGAAGGAAAGAGAAAGGAAAAGAGAAATCCGCGCAACTCCGCACGCGGGTTTTCCACCAAAAACTTCGGGACCGGTTTTCCTCTGAAATACTCACACTCCTGGGTCCACGAACTGATGGCTTTCAAAGTTACGTAAAAGAGGACTGCTTCGTTGGACGTAGGGAACAGACGTCAGATTACCATGCACCCAGAACCACGCTTTCTCCGCTCACTTTCTCTCGTTCAAATTTAGCCGCCAACCTCGTGGAAAGAAAACTTTCTCAACTCCAAAAAAAACATTCCTTAGAAGATCGGAGTGTGTTATTCTTGACCCCGGCCCCAACAACTTCTTAAAGAGAGGGAACCCTGCATAATTAATTTGTAAGAGGGGAATTTGAGGATTTTACGGAGGGGATTTTGAAGTGGGCGTGAGGGCATGTGTTACCTTGTAAATCATATGAAGCCTGTAATGCCCGTAAGTGGATTAATTAATAACATGCAGATTAGGCTCAAAGGGAAAGGAAGTGCAGTGCAGGAGTGACTTGGTTGACTTATTCATGGGGCCTCGTCTAATGAGAATTACTTTAGTACTCAAAGCTTAGTAGCCTGTGAACAAGACTCACTCAACGTTTTGAGCATCAACTTCTCTTCCAATGGGAATTTTCAACTGAGACTCGTGAGTACTTCAAAAATATTAATATCATCTAAGGATTTTATGTCACCTATGAGCTGCGATAGGAAATGCAAGGTGCGTCGGGCATTATTTACTATACGAAAAATCCCAGCTGGGTGAATAATAGTATATTGAATTAAGCGAATGTTTGTTTCATCTGTTTGAATTTGATAAGTGTACTTGGTGACCCTTGGGGCAGGACTTGGAAATGGAAATACATTCGCAGAAAGAAATTGAGTTAAACATGCAAGGCGAGAATTTGATCCTGATTTTAGCAATTCTCGAGAACCCCTGCAAGGAATTACTGCTAATTTGGCTTCTCTTCCAGTCTTGTTCTATTCATTGGATTAGTTAGCTGAATGTTATGGTTAAATTTGTTAGCAGTTAGGAGTGGATTAAATGTTGGTCTTTTCCAATTTTTACACACACATCCGCATCCGCTACGTACAATGTGGATTCCCAAGGGGCGAATTTGGCTAGGCAAAGAACTACAGTTCAGGAATCCGAGTCTCAATTATTTTGAAATTCATTCTTTGGGGAACAGTGGGTTAAAGGAAATAATGAATGGACTCGACATTCCAATAAGAATTTTAATTAAAAACGACATTTCGTAATCCTAGTGGGGATAGGTTTTACGGTGAAAGTCAGTCGATGCTTTTCCATTGGACACTTTCCCTAGTGGGGAAAAGAGTAGGACCGGACAGAGAGGCCCACAAAAGGGTTGCAGGAAGGATTTAAGTGTCTGATTCCATCCGTCCAGGATTTTAGTGTTTTGTGGGAGTATCCAGCAAATCCGTTCACTTTTCCCTTTGTCCAGTCCAAATGTGGAATCCTCTTTACGATCCAAGCGGGGATGTCGTGCCGGGCTGCCTGACCACATGCGGTGACACCGCCCTTTGTCTCCCCCTTGCATTTTTCCTTCACTAATTTTGTTTGCTCCGGTACAAAGGTCGAGTGAGGATTTTTTATGACGTCGACGACGTCCAAGTCATGATTACATTGTGTGATTTTGACTATTTTTACGGTCACCTGGTTATACCTCATACTAAAACATTGCATTATCTTTTCTTGAGGCAAAAATGTTACTAGTTCCGCATCCAATTTCTATTAGGTTGTATTTTGAAACCAAATTACATTATCCAACGGTAAGGTATGACGTGACGTGACGTAAATGGTAAATACCAACGAAAAATAGAAAAATAAAGCGAGGCCAGGCAAGAATCCGACCTGATATTATTTCTATTTTATGACAACACACTTTAAATAAACAAACGCCAATGTTTGGGCCTAAGAGGAATTGGAAGGATAGGATTTTGTAGAAATGTGTTCTTTGTTTTGGCAAGGAGATGAGAGTCTAGGACTAGTAGTAATTTACAACTAGACAGGATTCCCCATCTTGTCGTTAAAATATGCTAATTGTATAGCTCAGGGCCTTTTCACAAGTCTTATTTATGCAAATATGGTATTTGATGAAAAGTGAAATTAGCAGGAGGGCTCTCCATTCTTTGGTGGACCCTTTTCGCGGGAAATGAATTATTAATTTAAATGACAAAAACTTGGTTTGCTGCTGAGAATTTGTCTATTTTTGAGAAAATGGTAGTTTTGTTTACCTGTAAGCAGTCATATTTGAGAAAGGAAATTAGATTTACATGCATAATGTTATGAAAAACGATTTCATGGCAAACAATTTAATTTTCTCGGAAAAGGCAACTTTCCGTCCGCTTGAGACAGTCTGACAGGACGCAGAGATAATAAGCGTTTTCCTTGGGGCTTGACGGCGAATCAAATGACTATAGCAAAAGATAATGGAGTTTGTAGAATGTCGTTTATTTCCTCACGTCTCAACTCACAAGATGTCGAAGCTGTAAATAGGATGTCCTCAATAAATAAGATGTAAATGAAGTGGAATACCTTCGCCTGCCCCTACCATTTCCCCGTGTTTTATTACTAGTACTACAGTTGATCAACTGGAATTCACTAATAACTCACCACTTGGAGTCCAAGTTTCTCCAAGATTCATGTCAAGGCTCCAATCCTCATCATCCTTCTGTTAACTTTCCCCATCTTGCCTGTCTTAATAAAATCATTCCGTATAATTTAAAGTCCATGGGACTTAAATTTATGGCTTAAACTCAATTAATTCCTTCTCGGCTTCCCGTACTAGTCATGTGCGTCATTCCTTAGTTTTCACTTCCTAATAAAATATTTCCCCTTTCCCTTGGAAGAAAAAAAAATTCCTCCTCACTATTAATTGTTTCTATTAATTTTTCCTTGGCCTTACGGCCACCCCGTGAGCCCGTAAGGCGAACTCTTTGTATTTATTTCTGAAGTGTCTACAATTTTGAACAACATCTTCTATTTTTGCGGTGTAAAATTCATAGGGCAGATAGATGAGGAAAAGGCGTAAGGCAGGGAAACAAAAGGCTGAACCATTTGGAAGGGAATACGACTAGGACGACTCATTTATTATTTTTAGTGTTGAAGTGCAATGGGATACTGACGGAAGTAAGCAACTATGAAATGCTTTCCCCGCATTCCGAAATCGTGGGCTGTTGAATTTGATCTTTGGAAGGGTGATGACAGACATGGGAAGAAATGGGAAAGAACGCGAATCCTAATTCTCCCTTTAAGCCCACATGGACATGGGAGGTTTGAGTCGAGTCAAGGAGTCGAAATAACTACACAGACGTGAAAAATAGAATTTTATTTTCTATCAAAACCACCAAAATCTTTCAATTATTTATAAAGGGAGAGAAAAATTACTCGTTTATAATTTTTTTGTTGGAGTTATTTCCTTCCGCTC
The DNA here is from genome assembly GCA_036851895.1 of Orthonychiurus folsomi. Taxonomy (NCBI): domain Eukaryota; kingdom Metazoa; phylum Arthropoda; class Collembola; order Poduromorpha; family Onychiuridae; genus Orthonychiurus; species Orthonychiurus folsomi. The sequence continues at coordinate 6,157 of JAAXYW010000425.1, read as the reverse complement.
GATGGTTTCGGTCCGACCAGAATGAGAATCTATTAAATTTCAACTGGGAAGAAATTTATTATACATTAATACTTTATGAGCACTTAAAGAACTATGAATGTTAAAAACAGGCTGGATTATTTTGCTTTATCATGAAATTAATATTGAGAAAAGTTTTATTTTTGTGAGGATTATTTAGACACAGTAAATTGGATTATTGTACAAAAAGGAGATTAAGTGCTCATTTCCAAAGGACATAAAACTGACATATCTATGTAATTCACAGAAGCACTCCTTTAGTTCTACGTTCATTAATTTCCAGCCCAGATTTCATTGCAATGTTTCCCTCACAATTTGTGTTCATAGAAAGAAAAATGGACTTGTAAGAATGGCTCGGTATTATTAATGCTGCGTGGGTGGTCGGCCTGGATTGCAGTGTTTTCTAGTATTTACTGAGTTCTGGGAAAGAGCCGTGGAAAACATAGTAAATCTGACTGGAGTAAGGATTGCTTTTATTTCGTGGCATCAAAGGCGGGGACAAAAGGGTTTTAAATAAAGTAAACATTAAACAAAGCCTCGGAGCTTTAAATCGCGTTCCATTCACTTGTTTTCAACAAATATCCCCGGGACTCATACGAAAATAAAATGGGGAATTCGTAAATATGTAATTGAAATAATTAAAAAACGTTTAGTTTATATTAAACTCAAAAGCTTCAAAGTCCGTGCTTAACATAATTAGGAGTGAGTGAAGAAAGTTCTTAATTTGTTCAAGTAAAAGCGCCTGAGGAGTCCTCCGTTTGTCTAGTCTGGGAAAGGAAAAACATTGTGTACAATTCGGAAGAAAGATATTATATACTCCGGTGAGATAATTCTGAAGAACAAATAATTTTCTGGAAACTGGATCCATTAGACGACTATGACTCCGACCTACTTTCTTAAAGATTTGACTTTCCCCAGATTCGTTGTAGACATTTCTCTGCGGATAAGGTGTACACAATCAAGTTGAAAAGTAGAAAAGATTTTCCTCCCAAGAACTCTAATCCTTCAAGGCGTTCCCAATCCTTTTCTTTTTGTGGCTGTTTGGAACGTCGTTCTGGGCTTGGGAGCCTTGAAGCGTGAAAGGCTTAATTAGCAAAAGTAATAGATTAAGTACGAGGATAGGAGATCCGAAGAACAATATTAAACAAAGTAGGTTGGAGGACTGTTTCCAGAGAAGGATTCCCTACACTTCACACTAATGAATGGCAAACAGAGTATGTGTATTATTCGAGGATGGATCTATTAGTCCAGTCAAGAGAAAGTGTGAAGGTGTACGTCTTACTCACATATATGTTTTATGGTTTTGTATATGTGGCTTGTATTTGCCGGTATAGGCGTTATTCACATACGGAATTTGGGGTCCATAAATGCTAGTGGTTGGAATTTACTTAACTAATTATTTACTCACGTTGTTTCACAGGAATTATTTTTTTGCTATCATAAAGAGTAAATGTACAATGTGTAGTATATGTATAATGAGAATGGGGGATCCCGATAGCAAATATAATTGTGCTGAGTGGACCACCTTCTCGTGGTCAATTAAAATCTGATGTAACTCCAGTTGCTCACAATTAAGATCATCGCCAATGCAAAGGTCTGAATTATTGTTTGGTAATATGGAGTAATAGTTCCAGCCCGCCATTCTTTAAAACTGAATTTTTTTCCTTTTTAAAATTGATCTGGTTTCAAACAAACAGCCAGGTTGTTTTTGTGTATGCCGTTGTTGTAAGGGTAATAACAGGGAGACGTCTAGTAAGTATTATGCTGGTATGAAGTTCCTTGTCAGTTTTTTTCTTGTTGTCTTGTTAGAGCGGGAGGATGGGGACTCAAAGAAAACAATTTCTAAGCCTTAGCCCTGTTCCGCCTTTCCTTTCATAATAGAACATCAGTGGGGAAAGTGTCAGGAAAGTCAGTCAGGAAAAGTGCTAGTGAAAAGTTATTTGTCTCCAATCTTAACTTAACGTGAGAGTGGCTGCACCCAAATAAAGCTCATCATCACCTCCCTTCCTCCGCAAACCCATTTTCTAAATCTTTTTTTTTGGAAGGTAAAAGAAAAACAACATCAAACCTGTCAAATTAATTCAATTTTTAAAAGCTAGTTTATCCCCTCGGAGTTAAGGTGGACTGAATTGTGGTTGCTTGGGTGGGTTTTATCTCAGCTTCTTCTCAGACCTAGCCTTGGTACATCAAACCTGTCAAATTAATTCAATTTTTAAAAGCTAGTTTATCCCCTCGGAGTTAAGGTGGACTGAATTGTGGTTGCTTGGGTGGGTTTTATCTCAGCTTCTCCTCAGACCTAGCCTTGGGGAAAACGTAGTGCTTCAAAACAGAGTTGAGCTTATTTCAAGGAAACCCAGTGGAAACAGGGTCAAATTTGAAGCATTATTTTTATTGCAAGCTCAGTTGCTTCTGTAAAATGGGATGAGGTTTACTGACTTCAGGGAAGAATCGTACTATTGCATTTTATGAAGCTTGTTTATTTTCTTTGTTATCCGTCAATACTACAAGGTATACATCATAGGTGAACTCAAATTGTGGGTAAACCATTCGACTATGGGCGAGTCTATTACATTTTATGAAGCTTGTTTATTTTCTTTGTTATCCGTCAATACTACAAGGTATACATCATAGGTGAACTCAAATTGTGGGTAAACCATTCGACTATGGGCGAGATACGTAAACTTTTGTTTCAACTTTCATGATTCGGTTGAGTTTTATAAAAATTCTTTGAATTGTAATTTGAATTTGCTATTGAACTCGACCTTAGAGTTTTCTATTCCACTACGAAAGAAATCCTAGCTAATCTGAATCATTCTTTGAAGTAGTGCAATAAATCTGTAAGATATTCGTACTAGGATTTGAAAGGCCAGTTTAAATTTACAGATTTTAAAGCTCAGCCTCAAACTTTTGACCCAGCCCACAAATGTCTTCCTATTCTAAAATCCCCTAGGGGAGCAAACCGTAGGACCTTTTGACTTTTCATTTGAAAGGAATCGACACGGGTGACCTATTGATCCCCGAGCCAAAACTAATGTTGCCACAAGTCCAAGCTAGTTCAGAATACTAAACTGTTTCAGAGCCAAGAGCCACGGAGCTTGGAGGTTCGTTACCAAGTCACGTCAGCAACACTGCACGCCACTAATACACGTCCCTCCGTATTTTAACACAATTTTAGTTCTTGTCAGCCACAAAGTTAGACAAACTAAAACTTCCTTTCTAATTCTCTGATCAACGGCCAGCAGAACGGTCTTCATTGTCTCTAATACATTACTTGGTAAATAGCAGGAGGATAATTAGCACGGAGCCGTGTAAGACTTTGTCATCATGCCCGCTCCTACGTCTCATCCGTCTCCAAAAACTTCCTCCCTCAGTAAAATTCTAGTCAAGTTTTACGTTAACTTTCCAAAAATTGTGCACTCCACCGCAGATTCGATTAGACACACTCAATTTGAATTTATTTGCTAATTACTTTTGAGTCTAAGCTTGGCTCCTCCTTGTCATGTACGGCACGTACGTACCTCTCCATTTTCTGCAGGAAGACGACTTTTTTGTGCCCTTTTGGTGAATGCTTTGCACGTACGTGTAGCTGCACAACACATGGGTCATGGATAAAAGGAAAATATTCCCTACAGCATCCCACGCTTTCTCTGTGTCGTGGAGGAGGTGCAGTGGATTTGCCAAGGGATTCGACATTTAGGACCCGTACTTTTCAACCAAGGCTCAATTTCCTATTATTCGTACCTCATTACTGTTCCCTTTCCAGAGAAGTCTTCTCAAGTGTCAAGATCCTTCATAACCCCATAGGGCATGAGGTGGTCTCATCCATTAGCTGTGGGGTTAGAACTGGGTTGAAGGAGACCCAGACAACTGAACTAATAATTATCCAAGCTACTAATTAAAGGATTGTTTGAGTAATTTAACCTTGCCCAAAAAGGTTCATCAAAAATCAGCAGAGATATTAAATTTTCTCACAATATTTTAGTTGGGATGTTACGTGTTTGACAGTCTAGTCATGAGGACTGTCAAGTGTTGCAAGTGTGATGCCTTTTTCGTGAGCTGACTAGTGCAGTTTTAGTTATTTTCGAATGATTGTTTAAAAAAACTTTGCTTTTGGTCTGCTACGAAAGTGGCGTATTTTTGGAAACAATGTGAATTTTGTTGTTGTTCCAGCGTCAGCTGAATAAATCATTGATCAGAATTGGAATCCGAGTTTTATCTTGTAACTCTCAGTTTCCCTTGTGTTTCTAACTTGGAATTCCCATGACGTCACCCGGATCATTTATTCCACTGTTTTTGGAGATTTTCCCACCCACTTTACTGCAGTACATATTTTCGGTTTAGAATAGAATGTAATACAATTTGGCAAAGGAATTCATATATTTAAGGAAGTGCTCACACAAGAAAGAGTCCCTTCCAATTAATGAAAAGGAAAATACTGAGGTGGTTCGGATAGGTGCCTGGGTGAAACGTTGATTAATTGAATAAAAAAAATTGCTTATCTTTTGTGAGTTAAGTAACGCGGGTGATTTGTCATTGGCTGTGATAAAATCACTCAGACTAAAATTGACTTGGTTTTTCCGTTGTGCAAAGGATGGGAAGCGGGGCATGGAAGATGGACGACACAGTTGTTAATTTCAGACACACGGAAAAGGGATGTTCAGCCCAAATAGACTGATGAATGTCCCCAAGGGGGAAAAGCATTAGTCACGATTGGCTTCTGCCGTCCTAGGAATTATTCCATCCAAAGACTTGTACAATGGAATTGGCAAAGTGAAATTGTGCGGCATCCACCAATCCTTCATCATGCAATGTGTATGGTGCCAATAATTTCAAACCTCAGTTATATTATGAAGTAAGCTCCACTTTGGAACAAAATCATGCTAATCTATTGTAAACTATGTAAATCTCATGCATAATGCTAAGTCCTAGCTCGCACAGCGCTCTTGAGCTCCAGGATTTCATACTAAATCTTTCTCCAGAGGGTCGCTCCTTTAATGGCAATTTCTCTGAACTAGCAAGTAAGTAAGCAACTCTGGACACAAAATGTATTCCTTAATTGTTAACTTAAAATCAAATGAATTCATGCGTGATACATACTTGTGAAATCTATTCAAATTAATGTTGTACTCCCAAGCGAGACTATTAACCCGCATAATTGCAATTTAATTAAAGTACTTTGGATTTGCATGATTTATGCTTTAACAACAATATTTGGCAGTGCGTGAGGTCAGTTTGATTTTTTAGGCGAAAGTATTCCAGTTACCTAAGGAGGATACCCCAACAGAAAACATTATTTCCTTTTCTCTAGCTCTGAGAAATTATTTTTGGCAAACCAAAATGGTTTTATATATCAAATAAATTATGACACTTACTTAAAACATGTGGTTGGCTTGTAATAGAGAATGATTCATTCAGGGATTTTGTATAAACCTTTGGAAATTGCAATTAGTTGGGAGTGGATAACAGTGCAGGATTTAATCTCAACATTTCAGGTTTCATGACATGGGATGGGTGTTGGTTGTATTGAACTGGGAATGGGGACAGATGCAGAGTCGCCAGTTGGAGGAAAGCAAAACACATTTGCTATCAGTAATTTGGCTTCATGGGGCATGGGAGGTGTTGGATACTCCAGTGAAATAAAAACTAATGGGATGATGGTGTGGTGAGTTGAGTTGTAGACGAAGTGAGAATCATTATCACGTCACGTCAGGGTTAAACGTCGGGGCATCATCCAACAGAAGCAAAATCCGTATACGTACGTGCCTGGGCAAACACACACCTGTAATCGCCGTGTCCTTTAACTTCCGTGTTTTCGAATCAATCGATTCTTTCTCATATCACTCCGTCCTCCCCAAACACTTGTCATTGTCATTTTAGCCGTCCGTCATTCTCATTTGGCGAGAACCCAAATTACGAATGCAGAATGAACATTTACATTTGTATTCACACATGTAACTTCAATCCAAGCCCTGCAATGAATTATTAAAAACATCTATTTACATCAGCCCAGCAGGGTTCAGTCCCAGTGGGAACAAGTCCCTTCCCTAATATTCCCCGATAATCTCGGATCACGCAACTTAAATGCATGTTTCCGAAAGTGGGACCAGTCGACTACTATCCATCATCATGTTCCACGAAG